>JBAKBP010021921.1:0-39784 GCA_037953745.1 Lithodes maja | reverse complement strand
AAAACTCGGCGTCCAGGCCATAATAATAAGCCCAAATGGTGGAATAAAGATATTTCAAACTGCCTGCTTGCTAAAAAATTTGCTAATGATAGATTAAAATCCTCACAAAATGACGAAGAACGGCTGAAATTTGTAGAGCTACGACGCAAAGCCAAAAAGTTAATTAAGCAAAGTAAAAAGACCTTAGAGTTACATATTGCGAATCAAAGTAAAACAAACCCGAAAGAATTCTATAGTTATATCAGAAAGAAAAAAGTAGTTACTTCAACTGTTGGACCGTTAGTCGATGAAAATGGAGAATACACCAAAGACGAAGAACAAATGAGTAATGCCCTCAATACCTTCTTTGCATCAGTTTTTACAACAGAAGACCTCAGTGATATCCCTACACCATCGCCGATTCAGATTGATAATTCAGATGTTTTAAGCAATATCACCGTTACAGAGAGAGAAGTATTGAATTGTTTAGATAAACTCAAGGTAAATAAAACGCCTGGACCTGATACAATCTCGCCTAGAGTTCTAAAGGAAGCTAAGGATGAGCTCTCTAAACCACTGACATTACTATTCAATAAATCCTTGCAGTCTGGAACTATGCCCGATCAGTGGAAGCTAGCCAACGTAACACCGATATTCAAAAAAGGCAGCAAATCCCTATCCAGTAACTATCGTCCAATTAGCTTAACCTCAGTTGTATGTAAAATGCTAGAAACGGTCATAAGAGACAGACTCGTAAATCACTTAGAGGAAAATAACATACTTAAAGATACTCAACACGGCTTTCGTAAAAAACGTTCCTGTTTAACAAACCTCTTAGACTTCTTCCACGATATCCTCAACCTCTACGATGAGAGTAAAGCTGTAGATATTATATACCTTGATTTTCAAAAGGCCTTTGACAAAGTTCCCCACAAACGTTTACTGCTAAAACTAAAAGCGCATGGAATACAAGACGGTGTGTTGAAATGGATAGAAAATTGGCTCAGCGACAGAAAGCAAAGAGTAGTCATAAACGGTAAGGCATCAAAATGGACCAATGTAAGTAGCGGGGTACCCCAGGGATCGGTACTAGGACCAATTCTCTTTCTAATTTACATCAACGACATAGATGAGGGTCTCACCTGTACAATCTCAAAATTTGCTGACGATACAAAAATTGCAAATAGCGTACTCTCAAAAGAACAAGTTGACGATATGCAACACAATCTAGATAAATTGTCATGTTGGGCCCAAATTTGGCAAATGAGTTTCAATGCGGATAAATGTAAAGTACTACATATCGGATACCTAAATGAGAAAGCAAACTATTCGATGAATGGCACTCAGCTTAAGAATGTAAACAGAGAAACCGATCTGGGAGTAACAATATCGAGTAACCTAAAACCGAGTCAACAATGTTCAGAAGTTGTTAAGAAGGCAAACAAAATAATTGGCTTTATAGGCAGGTCATTTGAGCATAAATCCAAAGAAATTATCCTAACCCTTTACAATTCCTTAGTCCGCCCTCTTCTGGAATACTGCGTTCAATCCTGGTGCCCTTATTACCAAAAAGATATAAACAAGCTAGAACGAGTTCAACGTAGAGTTACCAAAATGATACCTAGCCTAAAGAACAAACCATACGAAGAGCGTCTTAGAGAATTAAATCTATTTCCTTTAACCCAGCGCAGATTAAGAGGCGACTTAATTCAAGTGTTCAAAATCATCAAAGGCATCGACAATATGAACTGTAGTAAGTACTTCACTATCGACCAATCTAATTACACGCGGGGAAACGGTTGCAAAATTATTGGTAAATCTTTTAACTCGCACGAATCTAAAAATTTCTTCTTCAATCGAGTTGTCAACTTGTGGAATGGGCTTCCCCGAAACGTTATAGACTGCATCACCGTTGATTCATTTAAACTCCGCCTAGACAAATATCTCGCATCAAACCCGCGACTGACTGCGTTTGTAAATGAATAACTTTATTTTATCCCCCCCTCAGTTACTAACCCATCTGTCCCCTACTAACTTCCTAATCCTGCCACGGACATTAGTTCCAGGGCAGTAATTCCCTTTCCAATGTTCCCTTACCCACTCTAAACCACTGTTTGGACACTTGATCCTCAGTGTTTTGGAGGACAAGCAACCTAGAAGGGTCACTGGATCTGTTGTTGCTTGATTTCCTTTGTACTCCTTTGTACTTTGTAGGAACACTGATTATTATAGTAGCGATGGAATAGCGAGAGAGATGCAACATTGCGGCGGAGAGAGAGAGATTGCAGAGAGTTGGTGAGTGGACGGGAGTTAATGATACGAAAGGCCTTCCTTTCAACTTTGTCTAGGAGAGCGGTGTGAGAGGAACCTCCCCACACATGTGAACAATACTCAATACAAGGGCGCACTATGCCCCTGTACAGAGCAAGAAGCTGTGCAGGGGAAAAGAACCCCCTAAGGCGGTTGAGCACACCCAGCTTCTGGGAGGCTGCCTTAGCAAGACTGGTAATATGGTCCTTCCAAATGAGAGCAGAAGAAAAAGAGACACCAAGAATATTGAGAGAAGATGAAGGGTTGATTTTTGTATTGTTGAAGAATAAGGGATAGTCCGCTGGGAGATCCTGACGGGTAGATAGATGGAGAAATTGGGTTTTGGAAGCATTAAAGTTAACAAGGTTTTCTCTGCCCCAATTGGAAATAGTATTTAGATCAGAATTTAAGAGTTCTATGGCTTCATTACGTTTGTCGTTGAGGGATTGCTGGCTGGGACGTTCTGAAAAACTAATGGAGTAGTGTAAGGTTGAGTCGTCTGCGTATGAATGGATGGGAATTAAGGTACAGTTAAGGAGATCATTTATAAAAATTAGAAAGAGAATAGGAGATAGGACAGAGCCCTGAGGAACACCGGAGTTTATAGGGTGAGGAAGTGAACAATGGCCGTCCACAACCGCAGCTATGGAACGGCCAGAAAGGAAATTAGAGACAAAGGCACAGATGGAGGGATAGAAACCGAAAGAGGGTAGTTTAGAAATTAAAGATTTATGCCAGACTCTATCGAAGGCTTTCGATATGTCTAGTGCAATAGAAAAAGTCTCACCGAAGTCCCGAAAGGAGGATGACCAAGAGTTAGTAAGATATGAAAGAAGATCACCAGTAGAGCGACCCTTAAGGAAGCCATACTGGCGATCTGAGAGCAGATTATGAGAAGAGAAATGCTTAAGAAATTTGGAAGCAAGAATAGTTTCAAAAACTTTAGAAAGACAAGAGATAAGAGCAATTGGACGATAGTTGGAGGGTTGAGAGCGGTCACCCTTCTTTGGGACAGGTTGAATGTGAGCAAACTTCCAGCATGAAGGGAAGACGTTAGAGGATAGACAGAGACGAAAGAGTTTGCCTAGGCAGGGAGTCGGCACGGAAGCACAGTTTTTGAGAACAACAGGAGGAACACCGTCCGGACCGTACGCCTTATTAGTGTTAAGCCCAGAGAGGGTAGAAAGTACATCTTTAGAAGAGATTAGGATATTAGGCATAAGTAAGAGAGAGGAGGGCGGAGAGGGAGGAATAGCACCGGAATCATCCAAGGTGGAGTTTCTAGCAAAAGTTTGAGCGAAGAGTTTAGCTTTGTCAGAGGAAGAAGTGATGGTTGTGCCATCAGAGTGGGAAAGGGGAGGGAAAGACGAGGAAGAGAAATTGTTGGAGAGGTTTTTGGCTAGATGCCAGAAAGCTTGGGAAGAGCTAGAGTTGGATAGTTCAGTGCATTTATTATTGATGAAAGAGTGTTTGGCAAGTCGAAGAACAGATTTGGCTTGATTCCGGGCAGAAACATATGAAGAATGAGAGTCTTGAGTTTTAAGGCGTCGGTACCGTTTGAATGCTTCCTCCTTATTGCGGACAGCAGTAGAACAGGCGTGAGTAAACCAAGATTTTTTAGCATTAGTCTGAGAGAAAGAGAATGGAATGTATGCTTCCATGCCCGATAGGATTACCTCGGTAATACGTTCAGCACTCTCCGAGGGTCCTCGGCCATGGAAGCAGAAATCATTCCATGGGAAATCAAAGAAGTACTGCCGAAGAGCCTCCCAGTCGGCAGCGCCAAAGTGCCACAAGCGCCGCCGGCTAGGAGGATCGGGTGGCTGTACTGGAGAGATAGGACAGGTGACAGAGATTAGTTTATGGTCGGAGGAGCCCAAAGGAGAGAAAAGATCGACAGTATAAGAAGAAGGGTTAGAAGTTAGAAACAGGTCAAGAATGTTGGGCCGATCTCCGATGCGATCCAGGATACGGGTGGGTTGCTGAACTAACTGCTCTAGGTCATTTAGGATAGAAAAGATGTAGGCTTGTTCACCAGGTGGATCAGTAGTGTGAGAGGAGAGCCATTGGCGGTGGTGAACGTTGAAATCTCCTAAGATGGAGATTTCTGAGAAAGGAGAAATGGATAGAATGTGTTCCACTGTAGAGTTTAGATAGTCAAAGAATTTAGGAAAGTTGGTAGAGTTAGGGGAAAGATAGACAGCACAGAAATATTTAGTAAGAGAATGACAGGAAAGTTTGAGCCATAAAGTTGAGAATTCAGAGGAGTGAAATCGGGAACACGAGAGCAAGTGAGTTTGTTGTGCACATATGCACAACATCCGCCATTGGCTTTGAAACTAGGATAGAGAAAGTAGGAGGATACAGAGAAGGGGTTGCTGGATGTTGCTACAGACATCTGGGTTTCGGTGAGGAAGAGAAGATCAGGTTTGTAGGAGGAGAGATGGTGCTCAACAGAGTGAAATGTAATGTATTACATGGTAATACATTAAAAGATAAACTGTTAGGCATCATTTATGTATATTATATACAGAATTGGACCAAGGATGCATCCCTTTAGAACTCCATGATACTAAAGTTTATGAGGTGTGGAGTTTCTAGTCTGGACTAACTGTGTTTTCTTATTCAAATATATCTGAAATCAAAACGTTCAATATATAATTTAACACATTTATCTCAATATATCAGATCCTGCCTTGAGGCTAAGGCTTATTTGTAAAAGAAGGCAATGTTATGCGTCAAACGTACCAAACACAACAAAAATACAAGCCACATAAACTGAAGAAAGTGACACAAGAGAAAACGGATGACTACAACCATTCTCACACGTCTTCCAAACCAGTGGGCCGCTCTTACCCTCAAGTCATGCACAGCTGATCCTGCCACTGGAGTTAAGACTACATTGGCTCAACCAACACTTAGCAGCTCAGAGCAGCAACTAAAGATTACCAGTAAACAAACCCTAGAACCCTCGGAGCAAAATGTGAGCAAGTGAGGCCTCCACAGGGGACACACAAGTGTACCACAGCTATAAACAAGACTGACACATGAGAAGCAGCCTAGTTGTGGGCTGACGCATGAGGCATTATATAGCAGTGGCTTGACATATGAAACGCAGTATTGTAGTAGGTTGACGTATAAAACACAGCATCTTAGCAGGCTGATGCAAGAAGTGCTGCATTGTAGGAAGCTGGCGCATAAAGTGTAGCAAACTATAACACTATCACTGCCCAGCTGCAGAGAGATACCATAGCCACTGCCCAGCCACAAAAAGCTATTAACCCAAGGAGATTGCCATTTATGCTTTATAAACATCCGCATATGAGAATTTATTACCTTTGATTCTGACAGAATTTATTATAATAATCATATAATGCATTATTTCTGCTCAATGTGTGTATATTTTACTTGTATGATGAACATGTGAACAGTGAAGACCAGACATTAGGTGTAAACAGCAAATATCTATGAAGCAAGTATATTTGTGACGGGAAGGGGTGAATGGAGGTGAGAGAGAGAGAGAGAGAGAGAGAGAGAGAGGGCAACATCCGGCCTCTTCAGCGTCTCTGGAGGCACTGAGGTGTGTCTGTCATCTCTTTGGAATGTGAAAAGGACGAGGGGGTGTGGAGCACCGTGAATCATCATATGTTGTGCAGAAATATTGGAGGAATGACAATTATAAGAGGAAAAATAGCCAATAATTGAGGAGGGAGGAAGTGGGGGGAGAAAGGGGGGAAGGAGATGTAGGGACATAATATGTAGGGGAGAGGAAGGAAGTATTAAAGGGTGAATGTGCTACTTTTTTTTTTTTTTTTTTTTTTTTGTTTAAACTTACTTCCTCTCGGGCATAGGCTGAGAGCCTTAACATTCACCTAATCACATATTGTATCCCTTTGAGTGCCTGTGGGATTTTTTTTGTTCATGGGCTTTCTTCTGTGAGGCTTATCGCTTAAGCATTACAGACACTTTTGTAATGCCTATCACGCTTCTCCGGTTAACATTACACAATCAGTTAGAGAGGGAAGAAAAGTACCTGACAGTCAGATAAAATGGTACTCATCATCAGCTCTGCTTGCACTATATTGGAAGATAAAGAAGTAGCTCCATCTTCGTCACCCTTTCAAACCCCTAACGCAATTTCGCCGCCTGAAGTGGGACTCCAAGCTCACATAAATGGTCCCATAATGATCATCAATTGGTTGTTTGGCAATATTCACGACACTCTCTGTGAGACATATTGTTAATGTAAGAACTTCACACAAAATAATTGGTTATGATTGGAAGACCGCAATGATGGGTTATGAACTAAGCCAGTCAATTTTGGTGTTGTTTGTTTATTATTATTATCATTTGTTTAACCCTTAACTGGCGGCGCGCAACATATGTCGAATGAAATAAATTTGGACTAAGTGGCGGTGCACGACACCTGTCGAGCGCCATTTTCAGCACGTAATGTTGCTGAGAGAGAGAGCTGAGCGGGGGGGGACGAGCGTAGCAACCCTATGACCGCTCCCCACGACCACCGTGGACATACTGAACTGTATCCCACTTTCCCCCCTCCTTTCTCACTCGCTACACAGGGAATTATGTAAGGAAATTACCTTGTTTCAGGGTTTTTGCACTCACGTTGCACGATCATTGCAAGAGAACCAGTGGTCGTACAAGGATGGTTCGGGTGTCATTGGAAAGCTCTGTTTACGCCCTTTCAGGGATAGATATTTGTTTTACACTCTGGGTCTTATTTAGGCATGAAAATGATCACGTAAACAACCCTATTTAGGGTTAAAAAAAAACGCTGTGCGGTACGGTCAAATAGACCGTGTAGCCCGCCAATAAGGTGTTAAGCATCTCAGTTCAACAGTTTGAACTAATTTAACCGTTAGATCCATACCATCACTCAGCCCAATTCCACCACCTCAGGTCAATATAACCGGCATGGCCCAATTCAACTTTCATGGTTCATGTACTGTAGGCCTATGTGTATTAATATATTGGTTTAAGTATGTATGTTAGCATCAGTTTGAGTTATAGTGTGTCTACTTTAGTGTTAATCTATAGGTATTTGCATATGTATATGTTTGTGTGTGTGGGCTTGTTTTATCTGATAATGTAGGCAATATAGGCTTAGTTCAGGTCTATAGTGTTTATAGGGTCTTAGACAGGGCAGAACAATATCAGTAAATGTATTTATTTACTCTTGAAATGATGTGTAATGTATGTGTGTCATTTCAATCCTCTCATAAACCACCATCCCTCCACCATTAACCCTTCATCTGCCATCGACGTATATATATACTGTATATACGTCGAGCTGCTTGAGCACAGCCAATGTTGACGACATGCATAATTATCTCTTCGGAACATAAATCATTTGTACAAAAATCGTAAATATAATTTAGTTAAAACCCTATTTGGCAGCACGTGGGCAGACCTTTGCTTGACCAGTGACCAAATTATGAGTCACTTTTGAGTTGCCATGCCCGCTCCACTGCCGAAGGTGTCAGCCTAATTAAAATCCTATTTGTGACTCACTCATCTCATCTCTTCTCTCTCATCTGTTGTTCTCACACTGAACCACAACACTACACAACCACAACCTAAGTCACATATACCAACATAACAATATTGTTAGACTTCCTGGCATAAGTTACCTTCTGAAGTCAAAATTGAGACATGCCTGGTCCTCTAAACTTTGATTTCCTCCTTAATCAGCCGACAATTCGGGTAAAATAATTATCTCGAGTTTGAAAGTACTACAGCATTATGAAGTATGCTAAGCGATGACTTATTTTATAGCAGTAAACTTGCATGGCTGCTATTCGTGATGATGATGATGATGATGATGGTGGTGGTTGTAGTGGTAGTGATGGTAAGTACACTAGTTGCCCCAGTACCTGCAATACCCTTAAGGGGATATTTCCACTTGAGGGATTTTTTTCTTTACCCCTTTCTCCCTTGTTTAGCCCCATTGTTTTTGAAGTTTTAAGACGTTCGCCCCATTGGTTGGCGATTTTAAGAAGTTTCACCCCATTTGTCACTTTTAAGACCTTTCGTCCCATTTAGGTGTCGATTTTTTCCTGGCGAGCGATAGCGAGCCTGTAATTTAAGAGGAACCGGCCTTCGGCCGGGAAATTTATCTTGAAAGGGGGTCAAGGGAGTGTAATCTTAAGCTTGATGCATATCTAGACACCAAACTAAAAACCTCCCCTTAATGGTATAATACCAAACCAACTAGAAATATGTTACACTCTTTATTATTATCGTATTTGCCCTCAAGTATTTCCATATCTTCGATTATCGCATTCACCACAAAATACGAACATAGAAGTCAGTCGTCATTCTCAGCATTCATCAAAAAGATATAGTGAAATGAGTAATGAATAGGACATAAGAGAAATGAGACAGGACGGAGAGGATGTCAGGAATATATACCTGCACAAAGCTGGCAACACCTCGTTCAATCATTAATCATACACAAATCCATGAAATCAATTGCTTCACCTCGCATGTTTTATAAATGTATCATCAAAACTGTTTCAAGGCAACATATACAGTAGGTGTGAAGACCTTTCAAAATATTGTAAGGAATATTAATGATCTTCATATTTTTGAGCTTCTCATTACTCAACGTGTTTGGCTTTAGAATATTAGTAAAACAAAACAAAACAATACAAATCTCCCAACGTAAGTCAGTTCAAAAAAATACATTGAAGAATAATGTGGGCTGGCCCTATACTAGTACAAAGGAGTACAAAGGAAATCAAGCAACAACAGATATAGTGACCCTTCTAGGTTGCTTGTCCTCCAAAACACTGAGGATCAAGTGTCCAAACAGTGGTTTAGAGTGGGTAAGGGAACATTGGAAAGGGAATTACTGCCCTGGAACTAATGTCCGTGGCAGGATACTGAGTGAGGTTTGGCATCCTCTACCCAACCTTAGCCGTTTTTGTCTGTCTCTTTATCCTGTCTACTTTTCCTACTTCGGGGAAGGGAGTTTACGAATCCTCCTCTCCTTGTAAACTTTACTTACTAGACTAGTCGGAGTAAGGGGCGAGGGTACGTAATAGTGGTCCTAGACCTTAAGAATTTGAAGTATTAAATGCTGTTTCTGTTCGGGCTCTGGCTCGAGTGGACCAGCACTAGTTATGGGGTATGTGCTTCAGTACATACATACATATTATATACATACATACATACAATCTTGTAAATGGAGATGAAAGTATAATCCATTCGTTGTATATTATAGTTTGAATATTAAAAACAAAAGTTGTAGGATAATGTTTCCCTTTCAGTGTGAACATTTTATCAACACAGTCGCACAATAATACGAATGTATTGATATGGTAAAGCTACTCCATGCTTGTATGAATATAATCACTTTAAGAATATACTCAACGTCACTGTAAATTTTCGCCTACCATATGTGCCTCACTCCAATAATTGTCATCCCCTTCTTATGCATCCCTACATCACCACCACTTGTGTCTGCTCTCAAACGACCACCATCCCTCATGTGCCCCAACCATCGCTGACACTCACCCCATCATATATATCACAAGCTCACCATCACCATAATCTATGGTCCGCCTGTTGAGTGCTATCCCTATGGCACAAGGCATCATCCTTGCTTCTTTATTCTTGTTGTTCGTGCTTTAACGGGAGGTTTCCACTTGAGGGATTTTTGTCCGAACTTCCTTTTCCCTCATGTTTAGCCCCATTGTTTTTTATACTTTAAGACGTTTGCCCCATTAGTTTGGCAATTTTAATAACTTTCGCCCCATTTCTGTCAAATTTAAGACCTTTCGTGCCATTTAGGTGTTGATTTTTTCCTGGCGAGCGATAGCGAGCCTGTAACTTAAGAGGAATCGGCCTTCGGCCGGGACATTTTTCTACCGAAAAATGTACACATTTATCTTGAAAGGGGTCTAGGGGATGTAATTTTAAGCTTGATGGAGGTCTATGCAACACACTAAAAACCTCCCCTTAAGTGTATGATACTCCCTCCATCACGTGCCTCATGATTGTCATCTTCATCGCTAATTTCACTTCTTACTTGTTGGCCTATTTTTCCATTACCCGTAAACATTATCGTCACAATGTTAACTATGCTTACTGTACTACATTAGTTTGTCAATCTGTCATCCATTTTTGCCATAATATGTTGTCATCATCCTCCTCCTCAGCACTATACAGAATGTAGAGGATCTATATCATAGCATACCCATGTTCTTTGTTCTACCATTTATCTATAATTGTCCAATCTTGTATATATATATATATATATATATATATATATATATATATATATTTGTTAGTAGTCTTGGCAAATCCAACGTCAAGGCTATTAACCTAATTGCAATGACGACTTGTCTATTTTGACTGCTATGTCGTCATTCCAACCGCGGTTAAAAAGAAAACGTCTAGAGTCTACTCCTTATCTTGCTCTAGGAGACGTTGTACATTAACCAAAACTACCACCGAAGGTGATAAAAGCATAGAAGAGAAGAAAAAGGGGTTTACCTTAGTTACCGCTCAAGGCCCATCCCGTGTTCCGTCATGCGCCGATCCCTGTCGAACGTGCGCATAAGCGACCCTCTCTTGTTATCATTTTTTCACGCGTCGCCATTGTTGAAGTCCGCTTTTGTTGTGCTCCTTCAATTCACCCTGTTTTAGGTTCGTTTCGGCTTTTCTGGCCTTCTTTTTGCTAGACAGATGTTACGTGATCTAGGACACACCTAAATGGGCTCCTCAGTGTGTTTAATGGAGACGCGTGTGGAAATAGCTACCGAAGGTACGGGGGCGCTTGGCGTTCCCCGTCTATATTTTTTCATTCTTTCTCTTTTCATATTCTTTTTTCCTGTTAGTCTGGGCATAGTTTAGCTTTTAGCTTCAATTAGCCTAGCTTGTTTATCATTCAGGAATTGCTATGCCCCTATGAGTTCTCATTTTTTCATAGCCTAGGTGTACAGTTGGTTCACAATCTGAGATTTCGTGGTGGCGGTGCTGTTTGTAGTGTTTGTGTCAGCCGCATAACTAGCGTTATTCCCGAGTCCCCCCTTTCGAGCCTTCACTGTGTCTCAAGGGCCTGGGCGCTTAGTGGTTCGTGATACCCAGGGGTACCCCACGGGGGCCTCTCCCTCACTCCACAGGGTTTTTCGCCCCTGACACATTCTCTACTCGCGGCTAGGCCACCCTTTTTCTCACCAGTTTCATTACTGGTTTTTTGTGATCCCTTCCTGTTTTCACCTCCATCCTTTCATAACTTTTGCCCAATCCTGGGGTACCCCACGGGGGCCCCTGTTGTGCCACACCACCCAACCTGCCACTTCTCCTCATGGGCTTTGCTCTATCTCTGTGGGTTGGGTGGTTCCCAGGGGATGTGCCTCCTCTCCCCTGGTGTGTCTTCCTTGCCTCTCCCTTGACCGGTCGAGTCAGGATATTATCAAGGAAGACACTGCTCAGCTAGATGGTCATCGTCGCTTGGAGTTCATAAGGAGTTGACGCTTGTTTGCGGGCCTTTTTTGGTTTTCCTAGACGCCCCTCTCGCTTGTTCGGCACCGGGCCCTCTTGGCCGGTCCCGCAAATTTGCGGAGTGCTCGATTCGGCCCTCTGGGTCGTTTCGGCTCCCTGCAAATTTGCGGAGATCGCTGGGGGGTCGCGTGGCGATGTGGGAGGTTTGTGTCGGTACGGATCTACCTCCATTGGCCCGCAAATTTGCGGTTATAGTTGGCTTTCACTGTTGACCCTTTTTTGTGTCATATTGTTGCCTGTTACTATATTGGTGTCTACACTTTATGGTGTTAGGGCCCTGCATGTGAGGTGTTGAGTGGTGTTTAACACTTTCTCCATCTTTGCAGGTTCAGCTTGTGCTCTTACGCATCGCCCGCCCTCTTCGCCTCCCTCGGTGTTCCCGGTTTCGAGTGAGTACGCCTTCCAGTTTGCATGTGTCTTCTTGTTTACCCATGCTCATTCCCTGGTTTTTATTGGACATTCTCTTCGCTTACTCCGTCACCGTGCTGCTTATGCTGTGTGTTCTTCCATTGCAGGTGTGATGCCTTGCTTTCGCCAGGGCTGTGGCTCCCCATGTTTAGAGTGCCACAGGTCCTGCCTACGCCACTCCCAATGTGTGTCCTCTACGGCCTACCTCCCTGCGCTGTGTGGCCCGTGCATGGACATGGTCGATGTTGTGGACCATCACCCTGGTTCCTCTGACGCGGCGGCGGCCTCGGCATCCCTTCAGTCCGTGTGGGCGGTGGTCTCCCACCACATTCGATCTTTGGGCCATCGCTCCCCGGCTTTTGTGGATGACCGGATCCGTGTGGCCCTGGGCATCCCTGACCCGTCTGGGGGCCGTTTACCTGGCCCTCTTCCTGCTCGGGCCCTTCTTCCTGGGTCCCGTGGTCGGTCGCCGCATCGTCGGGAGGATCCTCAGCTCCGTCCACGCTCTCGCTCTCCTCGTCGTCCGTCCTCTACTGCCCCTCCTCGTCTTCCTGCTGGCCTTGACTCCGGCCGTCGCCCTCGTCATGGTTCTCGCCCTGAGGCCGGGGTTAGCGTCTCTGCCCCTGTACGCCCTCCCCTGGCCTCTCCGGATAGGGGCTCTACTACTTTCCGCCCGCTTCCCCTGCACATGAGACATCCTCTTCATGTGTCCTCCACGCGGGCGGAGGTGCATACTGTAGCTGGCCCTCTGCTCCCTCCTCCTACTCTGTCCAGGGGGGAGCGCCAGGTTGTCGTTGCTTCTCCTCCTACTTCTCCTGCTTCTGTGCCTCTTCTTCCTTCGCGGTCTCGTCCCAAGGTGGTGGTCCCTCCCTCCTCCTCCTCGGTGTCGGGCCGCCCTGTTCTCTCAGCCCCGGGGATCCTTGCTCTGTTTCCCCCCGCGGCTCCTTCTGACCTCCTTTCACCCGGCCAGCCTTCACACTCCCGTCATCCTACTCCTCTTCCTTCTTCGATCCCTGATCTTCGACTTCCGGCTCCCCGAGTGGGTACCCCGCCGCTTTACTCGGTAGAGTATAGCGAGGTTTCGGGGTCCCCTTTCTCGGGGGCTGACGTGTCGCTGGAAGAGGGGGATGATGAAGTTTCCCCCTCGGGCGTTAGTGAGCGGGGGCGAGACCCTCTGGGACGCCCCGGCAGTCGTCGCTCGCCTTCTTTGGGCCGCGACGCTGCTGTTTCGTGTCATGGGTCTCGCTCTCGCTCACGCTCGCCCCTGCGGGCCGAACAATCTTCGGGGGGGTCGCCTCTCTCGGATCGATTTTCGGCTCTGCAGGGGTGGGTTGTGTCACACTTCGACGCGCGATTGGAGGCGATGCAGGAATCCCTCTTGTCGCGCTTCTTGGCGGTGACACAACCTCAGCGCCTCACCCAACCTACCCCTGCTTTGGTCCCCCTCCCCTCTGCGGTGGACTACATTCCCTCTCGCCCTGCTTCTCCTCCTGCCCGGTCGTCGGATAGCACTGCTCCTGCCCTGGCTCAGGTGGTTCCCCCTGCTGTCTCCCATGCGGGGGTCCTCCGTCTGCTAGGGCAGGGTCCGCGCTTGCCCCCCATCCAGAAGGCCAAGGTCCCGTCGAGGACTATGCCTCTCCTCTATGGCTCCTTGGCTGTTTGGAAGGGGGTGCAGGCCTCCCACCCGGAGCGTGCTACCGATTTACCGTCCGGTGAGAGGGCCCTACCTTTGGGCTGGTCGGTCCAAATAAATGATAAGATGCAGTTTAGGGCGTTCAGGGTGGATGGTCAGGTGGCCGACGTGGAGGTGCGGGCTTACCCGACGAGGACTGACCTTCAGTACTTTTCGGTCAAGCCCAAGCCCCCGTCTGCTCCTCGGACTAAGCTCTGGTCAGACTTCAGCCGCCAGGACATCCTTCAAGATGTTCAGTCCCTCGCTGTTTTGACGGGACTGTCCTCCTATGGGACAGGTTTGAGCAACGATGGTAAGCCTGGCTTAGCCGTCGTCCTTGATAATCCTCTCCCATTGGAGGCCTGGTTTGCTGAGGCCTTAGAATTTGCTACCCGTTCCGTCGACAGATCGGTTTCAGTCCCTCCCCCAGAGTCGTCACTGCTTTTGCCTCCTCTTGTGTCTGTCGCCGGATTGGATGGCAAGTTCTGGTCCTGGATTAGCGCTCCCAAACTTGAAATTTGTGCTATTGCTAACCCGTTCTTTTCCCACCCAGATAAGTCCTCTGTCGACAGGGATTTTACCTTGCGGCAGAGGGTGGCGAACTTATTTTCTTGTTTTTTAGGTTCCCTCCAGACCTCTGTTCACCACCTGCGACTTATCGAGGCGACTGCACCTGGCGATCTTCGCGAGGGTTTGGACCACGTTAGGCGGATCCACCTTCAGCTCGCGGTGTCTTTGGTTCCCGAGCTGAAGGCGGTTTTGTGCGAGGCTACTCGACAACGCCAAACGGTAAGGTCCTCGTTCTGCCGGAAGGCCCCTTTGGATATTCGTCAGGGTTTGTTATACTCTGAGTTATATACATCGGGGCTGTTCGCGCAGGATGCTTGGGAACGCTACGCTTCTCTGTCAGCGGACCCTGCTTACGACACGCAAAGACGCGCTGTGTCGCGACCAGGGTCTTCGCAGTCCCGTCCTTCTGCCGGTCCTCCTCGGAGTGCTGGCGCCGCTGCTGCTGCCAAGAAAGGGCGTAGGAAAGGGAAGTTGCCGGCTAGAGCGTCGGTTCCGCCTCACACTTCTGCTCCTGCTCCCTTTCATCCCCACCGAGAAGGGGCTGGCCAGCCTTCCACTTCCGGCCGCACTTCGACGGGGTCCGACGCACGACGGACAGGGGATGGGGTGTCCCGCCCTTTTCGGCGAGGTGGGGGGGGTAGAGGTGGTCAACGAGGGTCTTATGACCGCAAGGACCGTACCGGGGGACCCTCCACGTCAAAAAATGTGTAGGTTCTCCGGGTCGGTCTCCTCCTTGTTCTCCTTCTCGCCTCGCCGACCGGGTCGCTCACCTCATCTCGGGGGCTCCCACAGGTTGTTTTCGCCCTTGCGCCCTTCGATGGCCGCGAGGGACGTGGGGGGCGGAAGATTGCACGGAGGGGTCTAACCTGGAGATGGAAGTCCAGACCCCCACTCAGCTCTTGTCAACGAAGCCGGCCTGTCTCTTCGGAGGTGGCCGCCGTGATTACGTCCATGCACGAGCAGGGAATCATCAAGGAGGTGAAAGCCGGTCACCCGGTTTTCCTCTCCCGTGTATTTCTGGTACCGAAGAAGGACTGCGACGCGATGCGACCGGTGGTGGATCTGTCGGCCCTCAACGGGCACATCGTGAACACGCGATTTCGGATGCTAACGGTGCACCAGGTACGACTGGCCCTGCGGCCTCTGTCGTGGGTAGTGTCGCTGGACCTCAAGGATGCATATTGGCACGTCCCTATCCATCCTCGTTTCCAGCGATTCTTGGCCGTTCGGACTTCCGATCGCGTGTTCATGTTCGACAGGCTTCCCTTCGGTCTCAACATCGCGCCGCGGATCTTCTCGAAACTGGTGAAGCAGGCTCTGGATCCTCTCCTCAGGGGCGGCCTCCAGATCCTGTTTTACTTGGATGATTGGTTGATAGTTTCAGACACCCTAGAACACTGCGTTCGCGACACCCTCACGGTAGTTCGACACATCACACAGTTAGGGTTCAACATAAACATTCCCAAGTCCCACCTGACCCCGTCGCGTGTCGTGACGTGGGTAGGTCTCGAATGGGATCTGACAAACGCTACGGTTACCCAGAGTCAGCCAAACGCGGTGAAACTTCGCAGGAAGGTCTTCGCCGTGTTGCACTCGGTCTCCCTCACGAGGAGGATCTGGGACTCGTTAGTGGGTTCCCTGAATTGGGCTGCTCTGACCATTCCCTTAGGGAGGCTCAGGCTGCGCCGCCTAATCCTCATGGGCAACAGGGTGTTTCCGTTGGTCCCTATGGATCGGCTCATGCCGATCCCGCGTTCCATTCACAGACACTTAGGACACTGGGTTGCTCGGGGCACGCTCTCTGCGGCTGTGCCCTGGACCGCCCCCCCGCCGACGATCTGGGTGGATACAGATGCGTCGAGCGAGGTGGGGTGGGGTTACCAATCCAACCTGGGACATCAACAACACGGCAGATGGGTGGGACACACACACCTACACATCAATGCCCTCGAACTCTTGGTTCTCTTGTTCTTCCTGCGGGACCACGCGCTGGCCCTTCGGGGCCTGTCGGTGGCCTTCAGGATGGACAATCAGACAGCTGTCCACTGTATCCAAAAGCAGGGGTCCTCCAGGTCTTTGACTCTGTTGGGGATCTCCGAGAAGTTGTTCTTCCTCGCGAACCGACACAACATCTCCCTGCACGCCTCCTACCTGCCCGGGTCTGCCAACCTGTGGGCGGACGCCCTGTCGCGAGGACAGGGCGTTCTTGTAGAATGGGCGATGAAACAGACTGTATTCGACGACCTCGCGGCTTCCTGGGGTGTTCCGGAGGTCGACTTGTTCGCATCGAAGGAGACGCGCAAGTTGCCTCGATACCTATCCCTCCGGACTCGTACTCCGGAGGGGGGTCCGGACGCTTTCATGGAAGACTGGAGCAGGTGGCAGTCGATATACATATTTCCGCCACCAGACGCACTGTTGATGTGCAAAGTCCTCGCGAGGCTGCGGCTGTACCGCGGCAGAGTCTGGCTCATAGCGCCTCTGTGGCCGGCCCAGGCTTGGTACTCCCAGTTGAAGCGGTGGTGCCCGAGTCCGGTCCCTCTCCCTCTCTCACACTTCCACTTGAGCCAGGTTGGCGACCTACGGACCTCGTTGGCCTTCGCATCGTGGATGTTCGTGAGGCACGGTGGCTCCCGGTCCACGGACGGGACCTGACTGACTTCCTGAAGCGTTCATGGACGCCTTCGACTTGGGGGACTTACGAGTCCCACTGGAAGTCTTTTACTAGGTGGATACAGGACACTCGCCAGACTGTTAGCTCTCCTTCCCTCGTCCTACACTACTTGTTTCACCTCTTCCGTACACGTCGCTTTCAGGTCAACACTATACGTAACCACTTGTCTGCCATCCGGGAGGTCTTTGAGTCCGTCACTGGGCTGGTCGTTCCTCCGAAGGAGCTGGATTCCTTCATGAAGGCTGCCTTCCGGGAGCGACCCCCTCCGCGCCAGATCCCTCCTCAGTGGGATCTGGGGCGTGCTCTGGACCTTCTGGCTTCACACACATATACACGGGACACTACACCGGTTCAGTTGCTGGAGCGTACACTCTTCCTTGTCGCTCTGGCCACTGGGGATAGGGTGTCTGAACTAGCTGCCATGTCACGGTCCCAGGAATGCATGCGATTCTCCCCGTCATTGAATGTCGTCACGTTGGCCCCCTCCCCTCATTTTGTTGCCAAGAATTAGAGAGAGACCCACGTTTTCAAGCCTTTCACCATCCAGGCTTTAAAACGTGGGCATACTCACCATGTGTTGTGCCCGGTGCAGGCCTTGCACTCTCATGTTGAGTCTGTGGCTCCGACTTCGGGGACTGCTGTGTGGGTGTCTCCTCGGACTGGTGGGAGGCTTTCGAAGGTACAGATAGGACGCCACATTTGTCGGGTTATTCGTGCCAGTAACCCTGCTTGTCGGGGTTCTGCTCACGATGTGCGGTCCTTTGCTGCCTCCTTACGGTTCCTGCAGACTCGTTCGTTGCCTGACGTCGCCTCGGCAGGTTTGTGGTCGTCTATCAATACCTTCATCTCCTCCTACCTCTCCATGTCCATTGTTAGACCCCCTCGGCCTGTGATAGCTCTCGGGCGTCGTGTTTCCTAGAGCTCTTGCGAGGTTGCCTGGTCTTCCCCCCTTGTCACTCTTTCTTTTACTTTGTTTTCTTTGAAAAAGGGGGGGGGGAGTACGGGTTTGCAACACTGGATTACAAGTTTGGGATTATGTTATATGTATACAATACATAAGTGTTTTTGCCTCCTTGCAAATGGTGTTTTCAGTTTGTGTTCCTTGTTTTTTGTTCAAATTGGAAGAAAAGGGATTTTATGTACAGTGCTTTTTGGTTTAAGACAAGTCTATGATTTTGCATTAATATGAATGACGGGCACGTGTTAAAACTGCTCTTTTTAGCTACTCCTCAGTTTTTCACGCTTTATTAAACTCTCTTGTTTACCTTGTGTTTCTTTGTCATTCATACTTTTGTCTTATGCATTGTTTTTTTTGGTATGTTGGGCTTGGATGTCCTCCTCCTATTTGTTATGCAGCCTTGACGTTGGATTTGCCAAGACTACTAACAAATTGGGAGGTTTGACGTACCTCCCAACCTACCAAATAGGAAAACCTACTATTTGGTAGTAGTCTTGGAAAATCCAACGTACATAATACCCTCCCTCACTCCGGACCCCTGCCCATCCGCGTTCTTCTGCTGGCGTGAGATGTGATAACAAGAGAGGGTCGCTTATGCGCACGTTCGACAGGGATCGGCGCATGACGGAACACGGGATGGGCCTTGAGCGGTAACTAAGGTAAACCCCTTTTTCTTCTCTTCTATGCTTTTTTCACCTTCGGTGGTAGTTTTGGTTAATGTACAACGTCTCCTAGAGCAAGATAAGGAGTAGACTCTAGACGTTTTCTTTTTAACCGCGGATGGAATGACGACATAGCAGTCAAAATAGACAAGTCGTCATTGCAATTAGGTTAATAGCCTTGACGTTGGATTTTCCAAGACTACTACCAAATAGTAGGTTTTCCTATTTGGTAGGTTGGGAGGTACGTCAAACCTCCCAATATATATATATATATATATATATATATATATATATATACAGTATATACTGTATATACTTAAGGGTTTCCAATTGTTATGTTTATTTTTATTATTATTATTATATTTGTTTTACAATCACGCACCTTTACACACCATATGTCAATCATTGCTACATTGGAGAACGAACGAAACATAATGACAACTGTAGCATTATTGTTATTATTTATTTTATGTCAATTGTCCAAGGAGAGAACAAAATATGTACAGTATATACGTGAAAATGGGAAACCTTTTGGTTGGGTATCAATCACGAAACTCGTGTATCATTGAGGATGATGGTCAAAAGGTGGTGATGAATGGTGGTAGTGGTGGTGATATTAGTGGTGTTGATGGTGGTTGTGCTGGTAATTATGAGGGTAATGGTGGTAGTCTGGTAATTGTGAGAGTGATGGTGGTGGTGGTGAATGGTGATAGTGTTGGTGATATTAGTGGTGTTGATGGTGGTAGTCTGTTCATTGTGAGGTGATGGTGGTAGTGGTGGTGATGGTGGTGGTGATGTTAGTGGTATTGATGATGGTGGTTGTGATAATTGTGAGGGTGATGATGGTGATGGTGGTGAATAGTGATGGTGGTGGTGATATTAGTGGTATTGATGATGGTAGTGCTGGCAATTGTGAGGGTGTTGGTGGTGGTGGTGAATGGTGATGGTGGTGGGTATGTTAGTGGTATTGATGATGGTTGTGCTGGTAATTGTGATGGTGGTGGTGGCCGTATATCGGGTCTGGTTATCCCAAAATACCACACTCGAACGAAAAAGAATATACAAAAGAACATAAAACACATATTTGCCGCTATATTAAATATTTAATCTGAAACGGTGTGACAGGTATGACATTTTGAAGAATATTGCTTGCCTGGAAAGTAAAATCTAGTAATGGCTAAATGAAGGTAAGGTCATGAACTTCGTGCCAGTAGGATAATACACTATACTGTTGATGGTCGATTCATGGGCACGACTATACAAGACTTTTGATTGTGAATGTACAGTCAGGGTTGAAACTCCTTATTCACTTTATTTTATCTTGGTTTAAAACACATTTTCTTCTTACCACACTTGGATACTGCGTTATTATACATACTAACTTATGTTTAGTTTGTTTACGTTAAATATGAATATTTAATCATAGGTCATAAGGTATTAAACTACATCAGACCCTGATTGTACCAACACACACACAAACAAAACTACGACCGCTTATTTTCTAGACATGGTGTAGCTACTATGAGGTCGTTTTTCAAATTATTATATACAATTACATACCAATGTCATCATGTTGTTATTGTTCCTGCAGTGCATACACATTGATACATACGCACAACCAGGACATGATATATTTGGTTAACTGGAATCTCATAAATATATTTCCATATTTGCATACTTGAGTCAACATCCAATTGAAACTCTGACAGCATATTGGTAGCAAATCCAACTGTGACACCATGTGTTTGGTTCAACTCTAGTGATGTTCTAATGTTGGATTGAATATCTGTAAATCATGTATTATGTAACTTTGTAATGTATCTCCATAGGGAAGTAAACAATCTGTAACAGGTACATACACAGTCTTTATATTATTATTTTGTTCAATAATGATAACAAATATTTGTCTTAATACATCAAGAGAGGAAAATAAAGTTAGAATTATGAAGGTAAGCAACATCTTTTTAATGTGACTGTCCACCTAAGACAACGTTAAGCCACATAAAACTAGTGATACCAAAATTACATTATATATTCTTGTCAACTGTACAACGTAATTAACGATGTTTACCATCTCAATCATATTATCCTTTCTTGCTATGCACATAATAAGAACTCCTGAATATTACTGAACAGCAATCGAATATTAACACAGTATGTGTGTTTGGACTTATATTTTAACAGTTTTACCCTATTTGTAAAAGGCAAAATTAATATTCATGAACATTGTTGAATGAAATTTGAGAATAAATAGTGTTTGTATGCGCAAGGAATGTAATTGCTGTATCAAACATAACCGAAGTTGAAACGGTATTTTAGAACACGACTATTAACTGTGAGCGTACACCGTCCTTAGGGAGAGGATGAAGAATCTCTATTATTGAGCCAGGAGACTTGTAGGGTGTAAATGTTCCATGGGGAGAGGTGTTAAGTTATGGATGCAGGTGACGGTACGATATTTAAGGTCCGTACATTATTGATAACTTCGGGAGGGGAGCCAAAACTGTGTAGAATTGGATCTGTCATTTAGGAACTGACGGGTTTTCAGGGGTTCGGGTGTGAGTTTGGATATTTTATTTGAACCATCGAGGAACTGAATAATACAAATAATATCTAAACAAATATAAATAAACATTTAGTTTGAATAATTTGCTTTTTTTGAGCCATAGGCGAAATGTAAATGAGACACAATATATTTAACTAATATATATTAGTGCTTGTCTACAATTATGTCACTTGCTGTGGTCTATGAATTGATAATACGAATTACCACCTGATAGCGGGTATGAATCTTGATATATCTGTTTAGAAGTTATAATTTCTATAGGGTATGAATTCGTAATGTACTTACCTTCCGTACATTACCAATGACAAATATATTTCGATTTCTACTACTGTATAGGCTGCGGCACCATCCTGTGTTATATAGCCTTTGTTGCTTAGTGCAGTTGAATTCATTCCAGTTTGGCGTATCTCCCCTAGCTGAAGTGAACTTGTAAGGTTATTCAACCTTATTCTACTACTGTACTGTATAGCATAATAGTTTTCCCTTGAATATAGTGTTAAACGATATGCAATGCGCGGTTGCACTGACCTTCTGACTGCAGACTGTGCTGTCTCTTCAGGCATTTCACTAGATTGAAGCCAATCACACTATAAATATCTCTTGACATGAATTATTGGCTAGTTTCAGTCATCTGCAGTGAATAGTGTGGTCTGTGTGTACTGAGCCAACCATATAAGCACGGTAGATAAACCAATATAAACTAACTTGAGTAACATTACTGAGTAAAATAATCAACTGGAACAACAAAAATAACATAGTTATAATTTATTGTCTAATAGAACCCTAGAAATACCAGTCACTGTATTTCATTCACACAATACAGAGATCACCAATGTTAGGAATATTACCAATTACAACATACAGGTATACAATTTCATTCCAATATATCTTTACAAGTGAAGACTCGGCAACATAGTCCTGTAGTCACAGCAGCATTGTAAGTTACTTATGGCCTGTGATTGGTGGAGCTGAGAAACTTGGCTTATGAGTAATATATTGAATAATGAGCCCTAGATTTAGACAATAATTTCTATTTTACCATACAGTATAGCAACATATTCAATGATTAACCTTTTCAGTGCCGGTTTTACTTATAATGACAAGTATGTGTTGGTCACATTAAATACATATTTATTGGTGATAATAGATATCCTTCACCCTCAACCAAGTGGAGAAAATGGATGAGGCGAGGGATGTGAGGGGAGGAATGGGGAAGGAAAGACTTCTTTATGTATTATATTCTACGACACCTGAGTAGGGGATCTCTTTTCTCACGACTAATGTTATATATTTAACGACACTCGCTCCAAATGTTCTATAGTACTTGGCAAGGAGTGTTTTATTAGGTATATGTCATAGTATTAATGATATAGATCAATGTTTCCGTTATTATTACCTTCAACTGGGTGAATATTATTGTGTTTTTTTTTTATTGAAATATGGCCTAATTGGTTTAGGATGTTAGTTCAGTTGAATGATCATATACAGTACACATAGCACACATGCACAGGTTATCGTACCCTTCACACACCTAATTACACAATCTTCCCACATTTACATACATATCAAAGCCCCACACAAGCATAGAACCATTAGTTTTACAAAAAAACACGCCAACCTTGTTCCCATCTCATATACACAATTGCTTGTTCACATCCACAATCCTACATACTCGTATTTAAAACTCAAACATATAATTATAATTAGCCCTCTTGTCACAAATATGTATCCCAATACACACACTCGCTGACACACACCAGCACAAAGCTAGAGCCTCATTCATTCACGAACATATAGCATTGCATACATATATATATTGCCCTCAAAAGCACATGTTAACATTATGAAAAATCCCAAACCTTCCCAATCAATCACGCATCCTGTATAGTCACAAAGACCTAGTATGTTTATAATATTTACTCGGAGTATGATAAATCAAAGTTTGTTATCTTTAACATTGGTAAGCAATACTCAATACTACACACCTAAGCTTGTATGTCAAAGCAACCATGTCTACTTGTGTGCATCAATTAACTGATGCTCTTAATGCCCAAACGTCTTCTTAATTAGTTCCTCACTCGATACCCCAACCTTGAATTGACCCCACATATCCATATCACCATTCTCTTATCATTCAATTACAGGGATCTTTGGAAATGATGGGTGACAACCTGGTATGTAAATGTAGTTACTTACAATTGTTTGATGACCTTTAATGTTTTCCTTCTGTAAATACAGACATTTGAATTGACTTATTCAAGTTTGTCTTATCTATCTATCTATCTATCTATCTATCTATTGCCCGACGCCGTGATCCCCGAAGGGGTGGCCACGAACGAACCGCCCCCATGCACCTCTGTCCCCAGTCAGTCGACGCCCCTCCCCCCAACCAGCACCGCCTTCGTTCATGTAGTTCCTCACTCCATCCTTCCACCTCATATTCGGTCTACCTCTCCCCCTCTTTCCCTCCACCTCGCTCTCGTACACCCTCTTAGTCATTCTCTCGCTTTCCATACGTTCCATATGGCCGAACCATCTCAAGTTGTTCCTTTTCACACTTTCCAGCACATCTACCTCCACACCACACCTCCTTCTTACTTCCTCATTAGTCTGTCTATCCCTCCATGTAACTCCGCACGCACTCCTTAAGTAATTCATTTCCACTGCTCTCACTCTTGGTCTGAGTCTCTCAACCAACGTCCATGCTTCGCTTCCGTAAGTCAGTGTCGGGATTACCACACTGTCATGCAAGGACTTCTTCACTTCCATACTGACCACCCTATTTCTTGTTACTGCTTTTAGCGTTCCTACAACCCTCTTCCCCTGTTGTACCCTCTCCCGCACCTCTTCAGCCATAGTCCCATCTTTACTCAACACACTGCCCAGATACTTAAAAGAGTTGACGATCTCCATAGCCTGACCGTTCAGCTTCACCTCACACTCTGTGACTTCACCCCTTTCGAAGACCATAACCTTGCTCTTCCCCGTATTTACCTTCAAATTCCGTTTTTCGCACACAGTTCCAAACTCATTTACCAGACCCTGCAACTCCCATTCATTATCACTCATCAGAACTGTATCATCCGCAAACAGCAGTATAGGTAGCTTCCACTCAATTCCCTCCCTTTTCAGCGATACACCAACATCCACTGCTCTTGATAGTATTTCTTTCATAACTCCATCCATATATACAGTAAACAACCACAGGGACATCACACACCCCTGTTTCAAACCAACATTCAGGTCAAAGAACTCGCTCTGCTGTTTGTCTTATGAAGTTAAAAAACAAAACACAGACCAGATGGCGGGAGTAAAGTAGGAAAGAAGAGCAATTGGACAGAGGAAGAACAAACGGAGAAGTGAGAAGTACAGTAGAAGACTGTAAGTTCTCGGGCTCAACCAAATTGCTTCATTGTGGTATATACTGTATATGTTTATAATTAATCTATGCACACGTGAATTATTATATCACCTTTTATACTTCCTGTATATTTGCGCAATGAAAAATAAAAAAATTTCACTTTTGTAAATTAATACACTCTGTTGTTTAGTGATATACTAAATAGTAGAACATGGAAAGATGAAAGGCAGCCTAAAATTATATTTTGTTGTGCATATACTGTACATGCAATATATTTATACTGACATATGTCTGTGTTTGCTCGAGGACAGCCAGTACTATTATTTGTATGTCATCATAAATATACGCAGTTCCCAGCCATTTAACTATGTTGAAAGTGTTGTTCTTGTTGTATCTTTGAACCAATACACTGTCATTGTTAGATAGAACAATTGTAATAACTTACATGCACAATCATACCTATAATTTGAAAACAAATATACATGATAATTATATCATACTGATTAACCCCTTATTAGCGGGGCCCGACTTAAGGCGGTCTAGAGAACCAAGGACTAAGTGGCGGGGCCCGACTTAAGTCCCTGTGCAATTTTTGAGCAATAATGGCTCTGAGAGAGAGACGGGAGGAGCGTAGGTTGGCTCATGACCGCTCGGCACGGGTCCCGCGCGACTACTGACGTCTACTCCACACACACCCACACTCACTACCTCGCTACACAGGGAATTATGTAAGGAAATTACCGTATTTTAGGGATTTTGCACTCGTCTTGCACGATCGTTGCAAGAGAACCCGTGGTCATAGAAGGATGGTTCTGGTGTCATTGGAAAGCTCAATTATCGCCCTTTAAGGGATACATAATAGTATTATGCTCTGGCTCTTGGTTATGCATGAAAAGAGCACAGAAACAAGGTCGTTTAGGGTAAATCCATCCGCTTGCCAGGTAGTAGAAGTTCCCGACCTAGCCGCTCCGTGAGTGTTAATGATAATGTCGAACAGGTTGGGAAAGATGTATCCTTATCAGGATTCGAACTCACTTAGTCCAGTTATTATTGGGAGAATTGGGAACCGTATCCACTCAACCATGAGCGGATGGTCGAGTGGATACGGTGTCCAACTCTTCCAAAAATACCTGGAGTGAGTGGGTTCGAATCCTGGTTAGCTATCTCCCAACCATCATATTGAGTGCTTTTTCAATTTGGTTATGGGCTACCCTAAGCATATTAAAACCTGCTAATGTTAGCCAGGACAAAAATATAATTATCACGATTCAGAAGTTCTGCACTTTTCATTATGAAAATTCTTTGCTATGGAAAATAAAACCATTTATTATTTGCCAGCAACAATAACAATAACGTCATAATTCAATAGGTCTTCAGCTCACCCTGGCTGTCTGCACTCTCTTTACTTTGTTGACCATTCTGCTAAACATGGTGTACAGAAAGCTTGTTCATTCCCCATGTACACTACAGTCAGTCACCTTTCCAACTGGGTCACCTAATGGTAACTTCGCTCCATGTTTTGTTCGCTCTGAAATTAGTAAGATCACTCACCCCCATCATCTTGTAGATTATGACCCATAGATGGCGTAGCTTGATAGGAAGGAGAGGGAGGGGATACATTAGGGAAGAGGGAGTGTGCTTGTTGGCATGGTTTAAATAATAGGATCCAATGGGATGGTGTGAGGAGGAGTTGTTACGGTGCGTTTAATCAAAATGGTTTATAGCTATCCACCCTGCCCTGTTAGTTAGTACAGTCACTCATAACAATTCATGGACCCCACGTGAATGCGTCAAGTAAAATGTATTGTTTTTTTTGCTTGGTATCCCTTAACCCTTTCACGCACAGGACGCAATTTGAGCCTATTCTAGGATACTTAAAAACCTTTGTGACAATCAGGGGTGTTTAGAAACCTATATTTATTAGTGGCCCCTCCATCATTGACGATATGCCTATTAATATAATAGCTCTCTTTTAAGCACCCACGGTCAGCCTGTTTTAAACACCCACCGCAGGGGCAAGAGTACTAACATCATAAGTGCAACATTAATTCTCTTATGGAATCGTCTTTATGATTGGGTACTCACTACGAAAATACTTCGTAAAAAAGAAAAAAGAACTTAATAATTGTTATATTAAAGCTTTCCAACTCGTGGATGTCTTTTGTGGATTCAACCCGAGACGCTGAACCAAGCGTCGCCATGGTCGTATGACCACAGTATGGTCATACTGTGCAGTGGTGCCTCGCCAGTGCTCCGCTTTATTCTTCATTCGTTCAACTCTAGTGAATCTTTTGCTCATTTGTATATGTCTGAGTTGTTATAGAATAGGTTTAGACAAGCTAGGACTGACAGCCCCATTGGTATGTCCGCAGGGAAGTGTTAAAATAGGGTACTTAAGTGTAGGCGCCATGTCGGTCCACTTCGGGCCCGCGCGTCATGGGTATTTGTTCTTGTTTCTGCGCCTTAGTTTTGCTATATACTAGTTATTTAGGAGGCTATATACATCCGCGGAACTATGCTTCTAGCCATATCTCTGAGGTACTTGCATTTTACTTATTATTAGCAGACGTTCTGGTCAAAGAGTTGCCACACGTGGTGTGGAACTTTCCTGAACCCGAGTTTGCTCTTTTTTCCCTCGGGCGTGGGATTTTCTGCGTTCGCTGCTGCTGTGTCGTCTTCGGAGGTAAGGGTAACATATTCAGTGTATTTATTACCTTGAGCCTCGTGGCCAGCCTCAGTAGGGGTATTCTTAGTAGGCTAGGGGTATTTTTTATTGCTTAATTAATACTGCGATTTAGCCCTAAGATGTGACCCTCGCTTTCATGTGGTGATATTATACATGATAAGCAGGGTGTCAGGAGACGTTCTGACTTATTTGGTGGGGTTTTTGAGGGTGGCTGACTTTCTCAGATAAGTCGGTACCTTCAAATTTTGTTTTTCTTTTTCGGCGATCTTTCTGTGTATGGATGCCGGATACTCGCCTTGCAGGCGAGAAAAGAAACTTCCAAATAACCCGGCGTGGTGTGCTGTACCCCTAGATTCCCGGCGGAAATGCAGATTCCTAAGGGAAGTAATCTCGGCCCGGCCGAGTGAACTCGCCCAAACCGATAGCCTCACACGGCATGATGTGACTTATAACGCCCGGCGGAAAAGTTCAGTGAGGTAATTAACTATCCCTCAGGTCCTAATAGACGATCCGTTAGATAATTAAATGGTTAATTTGGGCCGGTTACACTTTGTTACCACAGGTAAGCAGTTCTAGAAAACGAAAAAGTCATCAAGGCTTTTTCAAAACCATGTAGCCTACAGCGAAAGATTAGAGTAGCGCTTGGTCTATAGCTAATTTTCTGGCGTATTTGGGGGTGTTTATGATGTGTGAACCTCTCGGTTTATCCTTATGAGCATTGATTCTTGGAAATTGTCTATTTCCAGATCACAGCACATCAGTAAGCGGCACAGGTCTACAGGGGAAGGGGCCGATCCGGCAGGAGGGGGGGGGGGGGGGGGAGGGGTCGTAATTAGCTCCATCATGCCTCTAGTTACTCTTTGTGCTACACCCACTTGCTCTCTAATTTCGGTCTTTGCACATAATCTCTGCGTGAAGTGCGTTAAGTGCCTAGATCGATCATGGGGCCTCTGGGTTACTAAGAGGTGTCCCATTTGCTCTGACCTACGTTCTGAATTGTTTAATAAGAGAGACCAATCGTGCCTTGTGGCACTAAAAGAAATTAAGATTTTTTTTAATGCCTATTCGAAAGACATTGCCCATACGACATTACATTGTGATAATGAGGCTCTCTGGGAGTATCTAGTTATAAAGTAACCGGTTCTTAAATACCCACCTTCTAAGTCAACTCCAAATTCTAAACCTAAGCCCAAAATTCTTTCAAAAGAGTTAGTGAGTAGCAGTGATAGTGACTCAAGCAAGGCAAGCCTCCCCAGCCGCCACAAGAGGGCACGTTCTCCTTCACCACGGGACCAGTCCAGGTCCAGGTCAAGGTCGCCCCTCAAGTGGTCCAAGCAGTTCTCAGTGGAGACTTCTAGGTCTCACAAGAGACATAAGGATGACGCGGAGGCGTCAAGCCACAGGAAATCTGATAAGGGTCATAAAAGTTTCCGCACGGAGGAGACGCCGTCGCGGCACCGGCTAACGCCGGAGTCACGGTCACCGCCCTCCGCCTCTACCTCCACAATTCCTAACGTCCAATCTGGCAGTTCTGAGGTAGGGACGGAGGGGGCTGAGTCGACTCCCAGGGGAGTCTTTGGTGGTACAAAAGGACATACATTTTGCCATTTCAAAATTAAATTTTAACTTGCCAGTAAATAGGCCTCCTTTAGTTTCTCATATAGTATTAGCTGAACAATACCATGGCTATACGGCTAGTGAACACCAAGACGATGAAGGTTCTCAAGTAAGTCAAGTTATACCAGATTCCCAGAATCCTATTGAACAAGGGCATAACATGTGGAGGCACTCTGAACCTTTAAGTGTAGAGACCAATGATCAGTTTCAGGGAGATAGTAGGGAAAGGGATAATGTAGATGCCTCCCCATCATCAGTACCTGATTTAGTGTGGCCAGATAATGTCCAGTTGTCTGAGCTCCGGCAACAACCGGAAGTAATGGAAGTGCCTGAAGACCCGGAGGACGTAGAACTGTCCTCAGCTCAATCAGGACACTTTGAGGAAGGGTCAGAAGTGGAATCTGAATCATCCAAAGGGTCACACAGTAAGTGTATAACAACCGATGATCTTGATTACATATTACATAGAGTAATGAGGCAATACAATGTTCCTAAGAAGTCTCAGGAAACTCCCACCGCTATGCCGGGAGCTCCCTCGATTGGTTCATTTGTGCGGCCGCTAGAGCCTGCCACAGTTGTTGTGCGACCTAATATGTCAATTCTCTCTATTAACGTAACTCTTGCGACTACTTCGGCGAGTGGCACTGCAGTGCCCGCCTCCTAAACGACTACCAATGTTCGTGTCATCACAGACATTGCTCCCCCTCCTCTTGATAAGCTTCCCCATAAGAAAGGCCCTATGCCTCTTTTGTGTGGACCCGACTGTTCTTAGGTTAAAGTCACGGCACAAAACCCTGATATAGCACAGACAACCATATCGGGGGAGATCCCAGTTCCTAGTGAGTGGGTAATTGAGATGAGTAAAAGTAAGAAGTTAAGAGCTAAAGATAAACAAGGTCAACTTTTAGATGTGACAATCAAGACTATTCCCAATGTTTACTATCATGAGTTTTTTGTGTATTCTCCTACCCCGGCATTACCTCCTTCCTCATCTGCACGACTTTTTGCGGATTGGACTAAGACTGACGGCGTCAATGATATAAAGTATCTCAAAACGCTAACGCCGGAATTGGATTCAACTCCAGCTTTGGATCAGTCAAACAATCTAGTCCTGCAGGTGGGGCAGGTAGGTCTAGGTCCGTGGGTGGACTGGGAGATTGAGGCGCAACAGTTCGTCGCAACAATCACGTCAAAATCCCCCCACCAAATTCCTCAAGACAACCATCTTTGGTTTTCATTGCCAATAAATCAAGCCGTAGGGGTTCCGCCTGCAATTTTTGAGTTCCTTTCTGCCCCTAAGTTGTAACTATGGGACCTGCAGGAGCCCTTTTCTACCCCCCCCCCCCCCCCTTCAGGACATCTGGATAGAGACTTTAAATTGTGAAATAAAGCTTACACACTATTTTCACAATTTTTGCTAAGTCGCCAAATAGCCCACTCCCTCACGAGGACTATAGCCGCTATTTCAGATCATGATGTAAAGAAGGCCACGGACTAAGAAAGGGAAAAAATTGAATACATCAAGAAAAATACACACACAAGTGGGAAGAAAATATATACATTATATACAACACAGATTTACAAAATACAGTAAACACTGTGGACGGAAAATATAGACAAGAGAGGTTAACGATGGGAAATAATGGCAAGAATGGGAAGGGAAGGAGGATGAGCAGACACTGAAGGGAAGACTGGAAACCGGGAGGCATAGGGAGGTCTAACAGGAAAAGAGAAGGAGAAGGAGGAGGAGGGACGGAAGAGGTAGGAAGGACAAAGGACAGGCGGGAAAAGGAGGAGGTGGGAGGTCAGGAGGAGGAATAGGGGGAGGGTCAGGAGGAGAAAGAGGAGGAGGGTCAGGAGGAGGGTCAGAAGGGGGAGTGGAAGAAGAGGACGGGGTAAGAGAAGGCGGAAGAGGGGTAGGGGGGAGAGACGACAGCGTGGGCAATGAGGGCACTCAGCGGACGTACGACAGTACTTCGCCGGGTGGCCGAAACGCCAGCAGCTGCAACACTGGAGGGGACGAGGAAGAGACTCAGTCACGGGGAAGCGAGTACCACCGACAATAACGTGGGGAGGAAGGGAAAGTCCATCAAAAGAGATCTTGGCAATGTTTGCGGGATTGCGGCGAAGGTTGCGAAGAGGGATAGTTTAACAGACCACACTAACCACCTTGTGGTCTTGAGCAACAATTATGTTCTTGACTAGGTCGGCGCAATCTGCGAAATGACGACCCCCTAGATGTATGGAAGCGGAGATCAGGACAGTCCCTGTACAGGAGTTGAGTCAGTATGGAGTTACCAGAACAATCAACGAATGAAGACATAGCTGTAGCCTGACGTTTGGTTTGGACGGTAACAAGTCGGGAGTCATCATGGCGGGAGTGGAAGGTGACGTCCTTTCCCACCTGATGAAGGAGACGCAGGTGGAAGAGGAGGTCATCACCGGCCAGAGGAGCAGAGGCAGGGATGGATAAAAACTTAGTAAAGGAAGAAGGTGCAAAGAGAGAGGGCAGAGGAGCAAGGACGAGAAGAGGAAAGAGAACGAGGGAGGGAAGGCAGAAAAGGGTCGAGGTTGAAGAGGAAGAAGAGGAAGATTCAGAAACGACAACAGGAGAGGAGATCAAAGCTTGGGTCGTCGAGGTTGGAGAAGGACGTGAAGAAGACGTAAAGGTTGTAGAGAGACTCGGAACAGTGGTGAACGAGGGGGACGAGTGACGATCAAGGGACATTTCAGCGGGCAAGTCGAGAGCACTCAAATCCATCCCCAACTCACCATGCTCCCGCGGTGAATCGGACCGACAACCAAACAACGCATCCCCGAGTGGCAGGCTGCATGCCACAAGGGGCTCACTCAGCGGAACCTCCAAAGCAGTAGACATGAACAGGGAGGAACAGCGAAAAAAGCATAAGTTGTCACCATATAAAGAGAAAAGGGGGAATGCATGGAAGATACTGCGGTTACCAGGTGCCCCAGACAATGAAAGGGAAAAAGACCTACGCAGGGCCACGAAACCCAGAATGTGGCCAATTGAAATGGGACAGGCCTCGGCTTTGAGCTAGGGACCTTGTACAACCCGGGCATTTGTCCTGTAGCTTTGTCCCATGAAGAATGGGGCCGGCGTACTCACCTGTCACACTCACTGGGAAGAGAGAAGGGAGTCAGAAACCCCAAAGCAACCCTATAGTGCTCATCCTCCAGCACCGAGCCTTGCGAGCCCTCGCCGGCAGCACCTGTCACCAGGTGCACTCTGCCAACCTTGCAGTGATCAGAAACGCCAAGGTGAAACCCCGAGGAAACTAGAACCTCTGAAGCAGTGAAAGAAAAAGGTAGGAAACAATCAGGGAAGACAATTAGAAGGAAAGGGAGGGACGGGACCACAAAAGCACAAGGGTGGGAGACCGACCTCTGTTAGCTGCCCCAGGAGAAAGCGGAAGGAAAAACGAAAACTAGAAAGGAGAAGAAAGAAAAGGACATGACAAAATTAGTTGGAGGTGATAGGGGGAACGGTCAAGAACTGGCCGCTCCACCTACCAGCCCTTAAGCCCCAAACGCTGACAACGAGTCATGTGACATGGGGTTATTGTATGGGTAGCATCCCTATTTATATAGACACTATTATTTTTATAGATATTTTATTAATATTCTTAAGAGTATTATTATAAATAGTATTATTAATCTTATTATTGTGAGAGCCACCCCGCCATGATCTTCTGCACTAACTATTGATTTAATGATAGTTTAACGTATAATTGTTGACCATATCAGCAAATCGCGTGATGATTGAAGCACTATCAGAAATTATATGATAGGATAAAATCATATTTTGTTCACCAACCAACTTTACTTCTAAACTCAAATAAATCAACAAATACATGTGGGACTCCAAGGACTCACACTTAGGATACTCACACCCATCGGTTATGCTTATCAGTGTATTACGTAAATATAAGACCGCATTAGAGAGAGAGAGTGTGTATGTAATTGCAGCTCGTAACTTATGGTATTTTGAGAGTTCACTCTTTTATTGGTACCGGTATAGGATCTTTTCAAATGAGTTTTGTTTATCATGTTTACGTTCATTTCATATTAAAGTATAACCCATTCCCAAGTAATTTAAATGTGTGTTTAATTGTATTATAAGAAATGGGAAGCTGATGAAATAATTAATTTGTCAAAATAATTTTTTTTTCCAACGTAGTAATTATGCTACAAAACACTTTACATCTCTCTTTAACTGCCCTGCTGAGCACCTAGTCTGACCACAGACAGACTTTGACTGGCCAGTCAAGGCCGTGTGGACAACAACACAAGCGTGTTAGACAGACTTTGCCCGGTGAGGGGGCACAACCTGCCCGACCCGCCAATATTGGTAAATTAGTTAGATGCGTAAAGTAGCCTACAATAACCTCATGTGCTAGGTCAACACACTATCGAAGTTGCTCCCGCGAACGCAACTTTTCCACAGAGTTATCTTTATATTTCGTCGCATATTAAAGAGTCTCCATTGTTTTGTTTTTTTGTGTTTCTTACACCAGAAAAGGGTGTAGCTTTGAGTTGGCTGCGTGGAAACCACCGAAAACAATTATGAATTAAATCCTCGGTGGTACAGTACCTGTCAACTGCCTGTCCCTATAGTAAAATCGTACTTTTATTTCTTTTTGTTTAACACAAAGGATACTAATTAAACACTACTTCACATTATGGGTACACTAATTTTATTGTAATGTATAATGGTTCGGTCCAATTTGCTTTGCTGCCATTATTGTAGTTTACGTAGTTATAGGCTATTTTAGATACCATATAGGCCTATCGTTTATATATGTTTAAATAAAGTTCCACACACCAGGTAAGTCAAAACTAAAGTATATTCGTATTTTTATTTGCATACAAGTTTAGTACAGAACATTACTTTAGAAGATTTCCAAGAAAAGCGCTTTAGAGGATTATTCAAAGTTAAAGTTCCGTAGATCCAGTGCTGGAGTAGGCTACCACGGGCTGAACAGGTTTAATGGGCTAGGTAAATTCACCATCCGTAAAACCATGAACAGCACCTTAGGAGAGAAAACAAATTATATTAAAATTACCAGTACAACTAATCATCCAAACCAAGATAACAAAAAGAATATATATATATATATAAACACTTAAGGGATTTTTAAATTTTTATGTGAACCAACTAAACAAATTTGAACAGTAAAGGTAAGCAAAATCTTTAATTTCAAGAATCCGAATAAGTTTAAATATCTTCTAGTTTCCAAGAAAACCAGTGCATTCAACGCAAACTACTATTGCAAGTTGTCAAATAATGGTAGAGGAGAGTAGAATTTGATACATTTTAGATTAACCCAAATTCCCAAAGAAACAAAGCAACACTTTTATAGACAAGAGTAAACTGTTTTACCAAGTGTAAACAAATGTAATGGGAGGTTTTTAGTTTGTTCCCTGGACCTCCATCAAGCTTAAAATTAAACCCCCTAGACCCCCTTTCAAGATAAATTTGTACATTTTTCGGTAGAAAAATTTCCGGTTAATATACAGGAGACGCAACAACGTGTTTTTCAGGTATTTTTTGTTGGTATTTTGATTTTGTTTTTGGTGTTTTAGTGGAATCTAGTGATGAAATTGAATGGGAATTAAGCATTTACCCATTATCCATCAATCTAAAGACACGCCCCCCGATAGTGGGGAGGGCTATGAAGATCAGGGAAATTGAGGGGTAAAAAGCGTATAGAACACTATAGAACACGATAATACACATTTGTAACCCAAATTTGGCTCGGGTTTGTTCAATTTCCAGACCCATAAAACCCGATTTTTTGAAAACCCGAGCCAAGTTTTGACAAAACTTGGCTCGGATTTAACAAATGTATAAATGAAAAAAACACAGTAACCTTGGTAAAATATTGGCTCGGGTTTTGTCAATTTCCAGACCCATAAAACCCGACTTTTTGAAAAGCCGAGCCAAGTTTTGACGAAACTTGGCTCGGATTTAACAAATGTAAAAATGAAAAAAACACAGTAACCTTGGTAAATTATTGGCTCGGGTTTTGTCAATTTCCAGACCCATAAAACCCGACTTTTTGAAAACCCGAGCCAAGTTTTGATGAAACTTGGCTCGGATTTAACTAATTTAAAAATGAAAATAACAGAGTAACCTTATTAACATGTTGGCTCGGGTTTTGTAAATTTCTATACCCATATAACCCGACATTTAGAAAACACGAGCCAAGTTTTGACGAAACTTGGCTCGGATTTTACTAATGTTCATGTTAAAATTACACAGTAACCCTAATCAAATCTTTGTTTGGGTTTTCATAAGGTTACCATTAGCCTAACCTAACGAAGTAAGAATGGGGTTAACATTAGCCTAACCTAACAACCTTACCTAGTAAGAATGGGGTTAACATAAGCCTAACCTAACAACCTTACCTAACCTAACCTAGTAAGAATGGGGTTAACATTAGCCTAACCTAACAACCTTACCTAACCTAACCTAGTAAGAATGGGGTTAACATTAGCCTAACCTAACAACCTTACCTTACCTAACCTAACCTAGTAAGAATGGGGTTAACATTAGCCTAACCTAACAACCTTACCTAACCTAACCTAGAGTATTATTGGTGGGGGCTGCCGCCCCCACACCCCCGCTGGTTAGGTACTGGCTGAAAAACTTATTGTTTTACAGTAGGCCTATGTATTTTACTTTATTTTTGTTCTCCCTTATAATACATTTCAGCTCTTAATGACATATATAGCAATGATGTATAGCCTATGCTCTACTGGACCTATTAGGCCTAAAAAGATCGATGGGCTAACTGTCGTCCAAAACATCAGTATAACTAACTAGCCCTTGCATGCCAATTTAATCCTATGCGAAAACATATTTTACTTTATGTTACTTTGCGATGACCCATTAAGATTCCCGAGCTAGCTGTGGTCCGGCTCCTTTATGTTGTCCCAACCAACCAACTAACCTTAATGAACAAAGGAGGTACTGGGCTGCCTGGCTGGCCGCTGGAGGCTCGATCACCACTCATCTTGGTCAACAGCTGGTGGATTTTTGTTTCGAATTTTTCCATGTAAAACAAGTGTATGTGCATTTCAAAACCAGCTGTCCTCGTCAGCTGTATTTGGAACACTGGTTATTCCACTTTGGACAGTTTACACTTATTGGAAGGCGAAAAGGTCTTAAGCAGCCTCAGTGTTTTTAAAGACGGTGGAAAAAGCTTTGATCGGCTCACACCCTCTACACAAGCTGGCCAGAGTCAAACTGACAGCTTATATCCTGGGCCACCTGTTTTCCAAATCCTGGCATCACCTGATGGTCGATAGACATCACGTGTCAGTGAACTCGAGTACTCTTGGCATGAATTAGGTAGGGTGATTACTTTGGCCATGATGCCACCAGTATAGTTAATTGCATTCGCCACCAGATGTCTCAGTTGTTGACTGACAGTCACGCAAAAGAAGTCTCCCAGATGAAGACGAAAAAGAAGAAGTGTAAACAAACCCTTAAAACGTAAATATCCATATAATATGTATTATTATTTTTATTAATATTAATATCACCACCACACCCCCAATGAAATTAATTAAAGTATATATGATCCACCGGGATTCGAACCCGGGTTATCACACACATATTTTTGCCACCTTAACCATTACACCACCAGGACGGTTAAAGGTTTATGCACACGCCTACGACTTATTATCCATTCTCGAATACTGGATATTAGTCTAATCATGTTCATACTCCCAACCGCACTATGGTAGCCTACTGTTTAAGTGAGAGGAAAGAATATTCATGGGGCACAGATCATATAGACCGGCCTCTCGAAGAAATATCCCTAAACCTACTAATAATATTATTTTTATTAATAAATATATTATGTTAGTTTCCCGGGAATGACACCTACATCAACAATTTGGAGAAAAATCGCTTAATCACATGCTATTGAGCTTAATTATTTACCAATATTGTAGCGCCTCCTGTATATTGACCAAATTTCCCGGCCGAAGGCCGGTTAGTCTTTAATTACAGGCTCGCTATCGCTCGCCAGGAAAAAATCGACACCTAAATCATAAACATTGACAGAAATGGGGCGACAGTTCTATAAATCGCAAAACTAATGGGTCAACTGTCTTGAAATCTCAAAATCAATGGGGCTATACTTGAGGGAGAAAGGGGTCAAGAAAAAAATCTCAAGTGGAAATCTCCCCTGCGACTAAAACAAATGTAACCAGGATTATAATTTAAGGATAAATTTTTCACTTTCGGTAGATATTTTTAATTTATTAATTATTTTTAGTTTCCTCCTTAGACCTCCATCAAACTTAAAATAACATCCATTAGATCCCGTTTCTAGATTAATTTGTTAATTTTTCGGTAGAAAAATGTCCCGGCCGAATGTAGGTTCTTCAAAAATTACAGGCTCACTAGCGTTCGCCAGGTAAAAACTAATTAAAAAGCACGAAAGTTCTTAATATTGACAAGGAAATCGGGCGGAGTCTTAAAATCGACAAACTGGTGGGGAAAACATCTTAACATCTGAAAACTAAGGAGACTAAGCATGATGAAGAAGGGGGACCATAAAAACGGCCAATCTCCCCTTAACTATAAATACCTTGACATTACCTGGCTGATACAGCAGAGAGGTGATTGTAGTCCTTCATGTACGGTGTCCAAGTCGGAACTGATAATTTTGCTTAGTTAAAATAGTTGAAATAGGACTTCAGAGGCTATCAACCCTATTGGATTATTAAGCCCAGCACACTGTAAGTCAAGAATAACGTCAGGACTGGAGCCTCTCTGCGAAAACTCCAGTCCCTTCCTAGTTTTGTTTTTATTTTTTATTTTTTTATTAAAATAGGACTTCAGAGGCTATCAACTCTATTAGATTATTAAGCCAGCACACTGTAAGGCAAGAATAACGTCAGGACTGGAGCCTCTCTGCGAAAACTCCAGTCCCTTCTAATTTTGCGAAATTCCCTCCATATTTATACCCCTCCTGAACGTTAATTGAGGTCCCATACATTGTGGAAAAAAAACGGAACCATTTAACTTTCTGAGAAACTATAAGCTTAAATCACCAAACCATCCCTTGGGATTGTTCACTTTTTGGGCGTTTTTTGCATGTATTCATTATTTTTCTAGTTTCCTCCCTAGACCTCCATCAAATTTAAATGAAAACAAAAAAACATCCATTTGATTCCCCTTCTAGATTAATTTATAATGTTTTCGGTAGAAAAATGTTCCGGCCAAAGGCCGGTTCTTCCAACATTACAGGCTTACTATCTTTCGCCAGGGAACAAATCGACACATAAATAGCACGAAAGGTCTAAATATCGACGAAGAAATGGGGGGAAAGGTCTTAAAATAGACTATCTAATGGGGCAAACATCTTAACATCTGAAAACTAATGAGGCTAAACATGAGGGAGAAAGTGGTCTATAAAACCGGCCCATCCCCCCTTACCCGACAATAGTTGTGTACAGTCGGCCACAACAATTAGTCAATTTAACCACTTGCGAGTTTCTGGCTATAACATTATTATAACATAAGAAAATGGGACGCTGCAGAAGGCCGATTGGCCCAGACAAGGTAGATCCCTCTCACACCCAACCCTAATTATAGGCCCAGCTCAAGGAAGTTGGTGCCGTGAACATCGGTATTAAACAGAAATCCAATAATAATGTAGATGTCTAATGGATAAAACTTATGTTGAATTTATTTGTATGTGTTTATAAATGTACTACAACCGCATTTTAGCTGGCAAGTCTGCTAAATATCAATGTAAAAAACTACAACTTCCTTATAACCTGAAACTCCCAAGTGGTCAATTGGCTACATCAATTTATATCCACTCCATAACCTTATTTATGGAAGGAAACATAGTATGATTGACTTGTATGTATGTATGTATGTATATGCTCAGGCCCAATCCCCACTTTTCCTATTTTTATTTTGTTATTTTCTATTTTACTCTATTTTATGATTTTTTTGTTTTTATTTTCTTGTGGATGGCCGACTCAAGACAGAGCAAGAACAGGGAAAACACAAAACACAAGGCAGAACAACGAACAAACACAGACAAAACACAAAATTCACACACATCTAGGTCACCCAGGAGAACACCCAGAGACCAGGGTCACCAAGGTCGCTCCAGCACTCCCCCGGCCCCCGACCACCCGGAGAGGCTCCGATCTCGGCAGGCAGACATGCAGCGGAGCCAAAGCCACAAGCCTGCCCACCATTGATTGACTTACAAAAATAATTTGCCATAACAGTGGCATTTTGTTTTTAGTCTATTGATTTATATATATATATATATATAAATATATGTTTTAGTTTCCTCGCTAGACCTCCATCAAGCTTAAAACAAAATCACCCTCTAGACCCCTTCAAGATAAATGTGTACAATTTTGTATCGAAAAATGTCACGGCCTTCTCTTAAATTACAGGTTACCTATCTCTCTCCAGGAAAAAAATAGACACCTAAATGACACGAAAAGTCTTAATATTGACAAAGAAATGGAGCGAAAGGTCTTTAAATCGAAAAACTAATAGGCCGAACGTCATAAAAGCTGAACACTAATGGGGCTAAACATGAAGGAGGACCAGAGAAACATAACCTAAGAAAATGGCACGAAAGGTCTTGATATTGATATAGAAATAGGACAAAAGGCTTTACAATCGACATACTAATGGGGCGAAGGTCTTATAACCTAAAAAAAAAAAACATTGGGGCTAAACACGAGGATGAAGGGGGCCAGAAAAACCAGCCCATCCC
>JBAKBP010021920.1:0-39784 GCA_037953745.1 Lithodes maja | reverse complement strand
ACCCAACACACATCCCTACCCCCAACCCTCCAACTTAAATCTACACTCCCTACCCACCCGTCTAGCCCCCCCGCATCCACCCCTTTCCCCTCCACGATCCCCACCACCCCACCCACACATCGACCAACCTCCTCATCTCACCGAACCCCCCCCGCCCCAAAAAAAAGTCACCCCTGAGAGAACCCCACACATACTCCCACCAAACCCTCTTCCAATTCACCTATCACCCTCACCCAACAAAATCCTCCACACACATCTACCTCTCAAATAAACCTCGACCTCGCCCCCAATACATGCCCTTCACCTGTAAAACGTTCCTCCCCTCAATATAAAACATCGTCGAGCGACTCAAGTCCCACGACAAACTTCTACCTTCCCACCAGAACCGCCCGAGGTAGAATAATCAACAGACCCATCAGGTTTAAAGACGGTGAGATAAAAATAACACCCCGTTCCGACACTAAAGACCCAAGCCATACAACACACACACCCATTCCTTCTCACACACCTCCTTCACCCACCTTACCTAAACCTATCTTGCGCATTGCCTCACTAAATTTTTCCAGCCTACAACACCGCCCAGGAAAACCCCCAAAAAATCCTCACTCATGTTCCCCCTTCATCCCCAGCTCTGTTGTCATGCGTTAATCCCCCGTCGGTTAGTAACCCATTCACCACTCTAAACAGACCTCCTGTCAGTCCCACACACCTCACTCCGACCCCCCGGGGGAAAGCTACAAACCATTAATACGAAGGTTAAAGTAAAAACCCCCACTGGACACTTACGTCTACAACGCCCACATCAAGCCCGGGCAACCGCCCGTCACAACACAGAGGACACATTCTTACAGGTATACATTGACCTACAAAAGAAACCTGACCGTCGCTCTCTTGCTTGGTGGAACCTTCTAAATACCCTCAAAATGACCCACCATAACTATGCTTCTTTTTACTTCACCCTTGAGGCTCGGGGACGAGCCTATAATGAAGGAGAGGGAAGTAAAATGCCCCAGAACGAGAAGCCCACCACAGAAGCCACGAGCGAACACCACACAGAAACACCCGAAAGAAAGGTCCAAAGAACGAAAGGACCAGCTGACCGAGCCAGCTAATTCAGACAGGCCCAAGCCCGCAGGGCTAAGCAGCTCCAGGCCGCACCTACCTACCCCTTCTAAACTGACCATTTTCCACACCTCACGTACACTACCCCCTCGTGTCCTACACTTCTAATTACAATGATGATGAACAGGAATATACATTCATATTAAAAACACCCATGCCCTGTCCCTAGGTTGAGCCAATGCCAACAAATCAGACAGCCATATATCTATGTATGTTCTTACATCCGAGAAGTAGATGTTATATATCTTAGAAGTTAAAACACCCACGCCTGTCCCTAGACCTCGTATATCATTTCCCATGACGAGTATAGATATATGTAACCCGTGCTCAGTCGCCCCCTTGCATTGTTCATCTAGTAACTAAGTGTCTCTATAATATTAACTGCCTCCAGTATTGATACGACATAGCGGCACTGTCCTTGTGTCGTATTGTGCCACGTGCAGATCAACCAGGTTTCATCACCTTATTAGGACGACGACTATAATGTCGTCGTTCATCGATGTATGCAATCCTTAGGTTACGTATTAATATTAACATTCCCTAACATATCTTGTCTTGCCAGACTAAGTTTCTGAAGACCCATCACCCCCATAAATCTATGTATTCAATCCTTAGTTTAAGTATTAATATTAACATTCCCTAACATATCTTGTCTTGCCAGACTAAGTTTCTGAAGACTCATCGCCCATCAAAATCTATGTATTCAATCCTTAGGTTAAGTATCTTTATCCGCCATTGTGTTCACCTTTTTCCATTTACTTTTCCACAATTGTCATACGTCTTCCACTTACCTCCTTCGTATCCACAGTCCACACTACGCCATTTTACTTCGTGTCCTACACCTCTTACCTGCCCGATTCTACCTACACGATGATGAACAAGAATATACATTCATATTAAAAACACCCATGCCCTGTCCCTAAGTTGAGCCAATGCCAACAAATCCGACAGCCATATATCTATGTATATTCTTACATCCGAGAAGTAGATGTTAAAAACCACATGTCCAAACTCATAAGAAATTAAGATACCCACGGGTACACCAGGATATAGAACCATTGCCCCCATAAGACTTAGACAGCCATGAATACAGATGTTAGCCACCATGCTGTAACTCCAATTCTTACCCCAACCAGAGATTGTATAGATAACCTTTGTTACCAGTATCTATCATAGTATTCCGAAACAATAACGAAGTACCCCCTACGAACTGCCGCTTTTCTTTGGTCTATATTTCATAGATAACGCAGTTCCCAGGGACACCTAGACGTACAAGAAATCGTGTCAAATAATAGGTCCATAACCCCTTCGTATTGACGAGTAATAATACACCATGTTTTTCCCTACTTCATCCACAGTCAAGCACACACCTACAGTTAACCTCCTTCTCCCCCACCGCCCCACAGTCCACATGATTCTATCTTTTCCAGACTCATATACCACCCCGTATTTGCATCCCCCGGTAGCATTTGGCTAACGTACTTTCACTGTCCTTTCAAAACTCAAATATCAACTGCAGCCTAATGCCGTCCCCACGCCCAGAGACCTTAGGGTCAAATTTCCCTGTAGACCCCCCTGAGCTTCCCCCCCTCTCATTAAAATACCCCGTGCTTCTCGACTCTTGTCCGACCTAGCCTCTCTCTCATACCTCTTGAAGATCCTTGATTTTTCCGTTGCTAACGCTCTCCAACCTTTTATATATATACTCCTATCCAGCCTGCCTTCACTTAGTAGGCCAGAACAACATTAGAACTTTACTAACCCCTCGCATGCCCTCTATTCTCTTACAACCCATTCACAACCCTGCACCCAATGGTCGTCGGTGCGAGGCTCGCCGCCTCGCCAGTAACTAACTTCTATTGCCATACTTCCAGATAAATGTGGCAGAGTTAGCAACCAGTCTCCACCACATCCAGCAAACCATGCAATTAACAACCAACCGATTACAACCAGCTAGCCAAGGCACCTTCGGTTTTGATATTAAGAACACCCACATCTGTCTCATAAACAGAGGGTTATTACAAACACTGGTGATATGGCAAGCCCCTAGCCACAGCCGCCGGACTACCATCCCAGAGAGAGAGCGCCCGGCTACCCCTTTTTACCCACCCGAGGAGGGAGACCCCCACCCCCGCGGAGGTATACCCTGACCCCTGTTTTGACTTCCGGGTCATTGCCAGGTAGCCTAGGAATTCTTCCTATCAATGAACTAACCATGCATGTCTAACCCCCTTACTCACCTCTCTTTACCCACAATAACCCATTCACCTGTTTTGCATACTCGGATAGTCAAATTAGCACCTCAGCTATGCAATAGAACGAAGACTGAGTAATATAAGAGAGACGCCCCTATCACAGCTGTCCCAGTCCTCCCCGCAAAGTAGATCCAGTCTCCCTCCCATAAATACTTCCAGTATAGCCAAAATAGTACCTTTTACTAAGGCTCAGTTATATCACAATATGAAGGCTTCCATAGCCATGTGCCACAACAGTAATCACCATCTTACCTAGTCCCCATATCTATTGAGAGCTCAAATAAGTCCATAAGACTCGAGATCCCTATTGCCTACAGGGTCCAGAACCGAGCCTATAAACCTAGTTCCCGCCCCCCAGTCAAATCAGTTGAAAGTTAGACACCAACCAGTGGTCACTACCCTGAAGTTAACCTCTAGCTCTGCCCTTGTGTTGTTCCTGAGTTGAGAGATTCCAGAGCCGGCAGACTCCGTGGCAGAGAAGACAAATAGAAGCATCTGTCCATATACAAGTCCCGACGTGCACCTTATAACCTTCACACCAATGAGTGGGTATATAAGTGTGTAGCCAGCACCGATCGCCAAAAGATCCGACTTGAGAACTTCCTACATTTGGACCACCTGGATGGCCGAGGAACCAGTCGTTAGCCCCCAACATCACCGGAAGCAAGATAACCAGGACCAGACCAACAAATAATATTCAATATTCACTTTATTAGTATGAACGTGTCATAGTACGAGTTCGACATTCACTTATTAACTTTTCTATGAAGTGGCTATAACTTTGCCCAGTGTAACTCATATTTAACCATTCCATTTGGGACGTACTAAGCGTATCAGTGTTCATTAATTAACAGGCGACATTGACTCTCGTAATTACCTTATTCAGATATTAAAACCCTAGTGATATCTAACGTTCGCCCACTGATTTGTGTTCTACGTATTTCTGCCATAAGAATATAAATCTTAGATCAGTACCCCCTTGAGGTTACTAGAATTTCCGTGTTCTGAAATATACGCGTGTCTAATTCTAACTGTGAGCTGCTACTTGGGCACGCGACCTGCCAGTAAGAGACCTAATTAGTGAAATTGAATACATAAATACATTGAGGTCTTCCAGTATAATAAACCTTGCTAACTAAAACCGTGATCAGAAGAGTATACCTGAACGTTGGAAGTGGGAGACTAGGCTCCATCCAGATCCGCTAATGCTAGCAGTTCCCTTCTATTATTTGTTTTGTACGAGTACTACCATCTTTCTATGCTCTTTATTCACCTACTTAAATAAACGTGATCGTGTGTCGTGTTACCGTGTGTTTATTTTGTGTTCTCTATTCCTCATACCTTGTATTGTGCATGCAGCCTTATATACCCAGTCAGATAGAGCCCACATTACCCAAGTTAATCCTGTAGAAAAACAGGGCATAACAATATATATATATATATATATATATATATATATATATATATATATACCGTATATTGATATCATCATTTGATAGGTGTATATATCACGGTGTAGGGTTGATTTCATACTATGAAATCAACCCTACACCGTGATATACGCCTATCAAATGAATGAAAACTCGCAAACAATAAATAATAATATGATTGCCATCATTTGATGGGCGTATATATCACGGTGTAAGGTTGATTTCATACTATGAAATCAACCCTACACCGTGCTATCAAATGAATGGAAACGTAATATATGAAGACCAACACCACAATCTTCAATCGCTTGCAATCAAACTTGCAAGCAATTTCAGTCACATGCGTAAGGAATGTATTCTACTGAACACCGATAAATATATATATTATATACGCCTATAATGAATGGAAACGTAATATAGGAAGACCAACACCACAATCTTCAATCGCTTGCAATCAAACTTGCAAGCAATTTCAGTCACATGCGTAAGGAATGTATTCTACTGTACACCGATATATATGTATTATATACGCCTATAAAATGAAAGGAAACGTAATATAGGAAGACCAACACCACAATCTTCGTTGCTTGTAATCCCGTTACAAATGTACCGTATACGCTGACATAGGCCTAGGCCTGTACGCCAATAATAAAATTATTGCAATCGCTTGCAATCACACTTGCAAGCAATTTCAAAGTCTCATGCAGATAGCCTATACTGTATATCCCATATGTATAGGAAGACCAACACCACAATCTTCGTTGCTATAGGAAGACCAACAACACAATATTCGTTGCTATAGGAAGACCAACAACACAATCTTCGTTGCTTGTATTTCCGTAAGAAATGTACCCACATTACGCCAATAATAAAATTATTGTAGGCTACATCAATCTCTATCAATCTCTCAAATAATATAAATGTACATTGTACTTTCCAACACCCACACCAGTGTGTTCGCCAAGCTCCTCGTCACGTCACCATCTTCACCATTTTCGCCTCGCAAGTTATGGCGTCTGTGAAAACCGATGACAGGTTTATCTTCCAGTTCTTCTTCCTCCTCACTACCCCCACTCTCACCAAGCCCTTCCATGCTTTCATTCAACGATATTCTAGATACCGCTGAAGAGTTCATCAGCAGAACTAACTCCTCGGCTGAGAGCGGGGCCCTACGCCTTGGCTGGCGCGACGTACTAGGGGCGGGCACCGAATCGAACACAGGCAAATCTTGTCTCTCCATTGTGGTGGCTAGAGCGGTACTGAGCAAAGCTCACGCGGTGAGGATGTGTGGGTGGGACCTAGTAGTACACTGCCTGACCACTAGATTTTGCTTGCCACTTAAATTAGGGCGGGAAATAGCAACTCGACCTATGTCGCGCGCCGCCACATATTCCAAATATATTTCACTCGACTTATGTTGCGCGCCGCCAATTAAGGGTTAAGGAATTGTAGAGATTTTTCGATTGCTAAAGATTATTCTAGATACTTCAACATATGTTTTCTAGTGACATACAAGTTTTTAGTGTCTGGTGACTATGTAGCGATTTGTCAATGCTATTCTAGCATACATTTGTGCTTTAGTTTATCATGCATTGTTAATAAATTTGCCCTATTTCTCCAGAAGACTTCCTTCATGATTATAGTGTATTGTTCTAGTGATAAGTAAATATTATACAGGGCTATTTTAAGTTGGCTGATTATTATGAAACAGTAATAATTATGCTGGACGATGAGAATACTGTATGTAACATGTCTCGGAAATCTCTGATAATTTTGGGCATTTTCTGCCAAAAGCCCAATGGCTAATCAGTGGTGGCAGCTTTACACATTCACATCGTCATTGGCTTCCGGTAATTAATTTCATAGTAATTTAATTAACGTTTGTTGGTGATATAAAAAGAATTACCAGTTCGTGAAGGATGACAATTTCATCCTTCAAGAAAGATTGAAATATTCGCTATTCGCTATTCGTATTCGCGAATTTTACCAACAAAAATTCGTATTCGTATTCGCAAATAGTGAAAATTGATATTCGTTCCATCTCCATAGTAATACTGCCATATATATTATATATGGCAGTATTGTTATGATGTTCTAGAGGAGGCTGAGCCAACAACTGTGCCGGCAGGAGGCTATATCACACCTGCACGCTCTCCGCCGCGCACATCCAGTCCTTTTAATGATAGCATAACGTCTTCCCAGTTGACATGTCCTACTGTTGTTCCCGCGTTGTTGCCTGACGTGCCCCCTGGTGTGCCCCAAATTACTCAACCCTATTTTTATCCTTTACACTCTACTCCTGCCGCTGGCTGGGCGGCACAGAACCAGGTTACACCTCCCCTCCCCCCATTTATCCCAGCCAGACTTTTCTACGATTCAGCCACGTTACCGTCCCACTTATATTCCTACACCACCCCCTACTTTTGCCCGGGTAGGGCTATCGAGTGATGCTCTAGTACAACTAGAGTTGAAGAAATTAGAAATGAAAGAGAAAGAGAGAGAAAGGAAGGAGAGAAGAGATGAGAGAGAGATGCAGGAGAGGTTAGAAACACAGAGAATGACAATAGAGTCACAAAGAACCCAAGTTGAGGTAGACGGGGGTAGGTACACAAGGGGACAAGTTGGCACGGTACACAGGGAGGAATCTAGCGAGTTAAAGTTGTCTCGTAGCCTGAAGCTTGTTACCGCTTTTAACGAGGATAAAGTCACTGAATGGTTCCAGCGACTTGAAAAGAAAGCACGGGAGTTCGAGTGGCCACGGGAACGCTGGGTGGCTTTGGTGGCAAATGTTCTCAAGGGAAAGGCGCTCGAGGCATATGATAGGATGTCAGTTGAGGACTTAGCAGGGTATGATAATTTAAAGCAGGCTATCCTTAAGGCTTATGAACTCAGACCAGAAGCCCATCACCTTAAATTTCGTAATGCAAGGAAGAAGCCTAATCATACTCATGTTGAGTTTGCTAAGTACCTCTGTGATTGTTAGTCTCGTTGGCTTTTGAGTGAAAATGTAACCAATTTAAATGAGGCAGTTGAGCTTTTCCTGCTAGAACACTATACCAACAATGTCGACAAAGAGATTTGCCAAAAGATCTGTGAGAAGTGCCCCGGCAAACTGCCTGATGCTGCCGTGTGGGCTGACGATCGAGTGTTGGCAACCAAGGGTTTTACTGATCGTGCCAGATATGCCCCCCCCCCCCCCCACGACTGCACTTGACGAGAAGTACCGAGCAGGTGGAAGTGGAGGGTACAGTAATAGTGGCCCTGGTCCCACACGTAATAATAAAGGTGGAGACAAACAAAAATCACAAAATTCAGCCCGACCTGATTCCAGTGTTGTTAGGTGTTATGGGTGTAAACAGACCGGACATATTAAACCAAACTGTCCCCAGGCAAAGTCTTCTGCAGCGCTTGCTAAGCCTGTGTCATTAGTGGTTGGTATCCAGGGAGGAGGGGATGAATCTTTGTTACCGAGGTGGGAGGCAGACCGAAGGGTGAAGCATGGGGTGCCAACGGCCGTGGCACGGCCTGCCCCCGACAAAGTGTCTCAACTAGGTACCAATACATGTCCAGAAGCCTCGCTCGCTTGGCGCCGGGCTTTCGTTCATGAGGGTGAAGTAGAGTTGTGTGGGAAGGTGTATCCAGTCAAGGTTCTTAGGGATTCGGGAGCTAAGCAGTCCATGTGTTTGAACTTGACGGGGAAGCTGATAAAATCTGACGAGTTTGTGTTATGTCAAGGTGTAAACACTGAGGCCTGTTATAGCCTCATTCCTGTTCATCTTAGGTGTCCTGTAGTCATGGCAACGGCGAAGGTAGCGGTCGTGGACACATTACCTGTGGAGGGGATTGATTTTCTGCTTGGAGCAGATATGGCAGGGAGTAGATTCTTTCCACCTCCGGTAGTGGTGTCGGAGCAGGTACAGCCGGAGGAGAGGAAAAAGGAGGTTAAGAAGCTGCCTCCCGATTTGTTTCCGGTGTGTGCGGGCACGAGATCTATGATCCAGGTTGCACAGCCGGAGGAATTGTTTGGGGAGGAGATAGATCTGATCGAGGGGATGTAGAGTCATGAATCTGCATCACCCATAGATTTGACTGATCTGCAGGGTGCCGAGGGTGTGCAGGACGAAGAGGAAGGCTCAGCAGAAAGCTCCTCACTCGTTTCGCCCGGTGCCAGAGGTGATACTGAAGGGAGCGATCGGGTCCCTACGGGAGGACCGGTTGATCCTGTATCATCGAGTCAGACTGACTTGGAGGCTCTACCTAATCTTACCACCGTGGCACCGGGGGAGATTGGTGAGGCGCAGCAGAGTGATGCTTCATTAACACACTTGTTTTCTAAGGTCGGGGCAAGTACTCCAGACAGACGTAAGACCCATCAGCTCTGCCATATTAACATGTTGAAGAGGTACTATCGTGCGTCTGGGCACACAGGCTATGTCACTTCAAGGGGCTAGCCGAGAGAGTGGCCTGGGCGCCGATCAGTCACCTGCTGGTGTTAACGGGGAGTTGTCTGAGGGAGTTTGTGCTACTGTATCCGCTCAGAACGGGTCAGTGGGAAAAGTTGAGTCAGATACGGTCAATTTCTTGCCTATGTTATTGACTGGAGAGTTGGAGTCGGAGGTGCAGGGTGAGCCCGGGCCTGGTTGATGGTGGTTGGATAACCCAAGTCCCGTGGCTTGGGGTTCATGCACTGTGGGAATGCCAGGCAAGGCTCCTGCAGTGCCTATCAACCCCCCTCTGCACTCTCCCCAATTCTCCGGTCCCAGGGACCAGGATGCCGTGTCTCGTTGCCCTGTCCTGGTTGTAGAAGGCATGCAGGAGGAGGAGAGGGAGCTTTTCCCAGGTGAGGCTGTGCCGGCTGGGACATTTGCCGAGAACGGGTACCTGCCCTGCGGGAGAAATTGACCCATTTACCTCCGGAAAGGGTTGAGGAGATGTTTACTATCTTGTGGGCTTATCCACACATGTTCGGGGATGCGCCAGGTTTGACATCTTGGGCGGTGCATGACATCGATGTGGGAGAGAATAAGCCTATAAAATTACCACCTTATAGAGTTAATCCACAGAAGCAGCTCGCTCTTGATGCTGAGCTGAGGTATATGGTTGACAAGGGCCTCATCAAGAAAGGCTGGAGTGAGTGGTCAAGCCCAGTAACTTTGCAGCCTAAGCCTGATGGTAAGATCCGCTTCTGTGTCAATTTTCGCAAAGTAAATTTACTCTCCAAGACAGATACCTACCCTTTACCGAGAGTCGATGACTCGGTAGACAAGATTGGGGCAGCCACGTTCATCACAAAGGTGGACTTAGTTAAAGGCTATTGGCAAGTCCCACTAACCGAACGTGCCAAGAAAATCGCTAGTTTTGTGGTGGGTGGAGGAGTGTATCAGTACCAGGTAATGCCGTACGGCTTGTAAAATGCTCCCGCCACATTTCAGCGGTTAATGGACAGGGTTGTGCATGATGTCCCCAATTGTTTGGTCTACATAGATGATGTTGTTGTTTATGACACAAATTGGACCGACCATTTGGCCAATGTGGGTGAGCTTTTCCGGAAGTAGTCTGAGGCTGGTTTAGTGGTCAACCTGGCAAAGTGCGAGTTCGTGCAGGCTCGGGTGCAATATCTGGGTTATGTTGTTGGCCACGGCCAGGTCTGTCCCCCTCGGGCGAAGGTGGAGGCTATCCAGAGTTTCCAAGCACCTCATAATAAGAAAGCCGTGCAACGTTTCCTTGGCATGATAGGCTATTATCGCTGGTTCATCAAAGGATATTCCACCGTGCTTGCCCCATTGACAAATTTGCTACAAAAGAACAAACCATATAAATGGACAACAGAGTGTGAGCAGGCTTTCAAAGATGTCAAAAGCCTCCTCTGTTGCCATCGGTTCCATGTCATCTCAACCAGTAGACCATTTCAACCAGTATCTCTCAACCAGTGCCAAATCAACCAAGACCAACCAAACCAGTGCCAAAATATAGTACTAACCTAACCTAACATAACAGTATTGGTTGATTTGGTACTGGTTGAGAGCTACTGCTTGAAATGGTCTACTGGTTGAGTTGACCGGTCACCGTTGCCATCCTATGTTACGTGCCCCAGATTTCAACAGGCCTTTCGTCTTGGCAGTAGATGCGAGCGATGTGGGTGCCGGCTCTGTGTTGATGCAAGAGTTCGGAGATGATGTTGAGCACCCCATTTCCTACTTTTCAAAAAAGTTTAACAGAGCACACAATAATTATTTTGTGATCCAAAGGGAGTTGCTAGCTATTATTTTGAGTTTACACCATTTCGTTGTTTATTTGCCACCATATGGGCCCGTGCTCAGAATTTACTCTGACCATCATCCTTTGTAGTTTCTTAATATACTCAAGGACAAAAACCAGAGACTTACTCACTGGAGTTTGATGTTACAAGAATATTATCTCGATGTTAGGCACATCTGTGGTGTTGATAATGTCCTGGCAGACTGTTTGTCCCGTGAGTCCTCTGAGAGATGATAGGGGAGCACGAGGCTATTTAGCAAGTAAGTCATATTTACTCATGTTAAAAAATCTATAAAATGTAAAAATACAAAAGACTGTCAATGTACATATTTTGCTGTTGTAAACTAATGATGAAAGTTTTGTTTCAAAGCTCCAAAACTCCCCCCCCCCCCCCCCCCCCGCCCCCCTCCCGTGTGAGGGTGTCACAATGACCAGGGTCTATAGGGTCTTTTGGAGTTGCTAGACTTTAGTGGCGCCTATCTGTCTTCTATATGCAGCTGTGCCAAGTCTATTAGAAAGACCTGGTATTGTGAGTTTCACTCCGATACCCTTCTAATTGCAAATGTCTAGTTTTGCCGTACCTCTAAGCATTTTTGTCTAAATAAACTTTTGTGTAGAATGAGCCAATAGAGTGTCATCAGTTTCGGGTTAAAATTGCCCGTGGCAACGTCGGCTTGCAAGTTGGGAGGGAGGGGAGTGAGGAATGTTGCTCTTGTCTCGGGAGGAGGTGATTTTGCACCACAAGTTTATTTAATTACGTGACCATTGCAAGTTTATTTGTGTTACAATATCAAGATATACTTTATTTAATCTGCCACGCTGTTTTAGCCAATATGTTAACACAGGAATACGTTAGTATAAGTTATTCATGTGAAGTGTCTTATGCCCCTTTCCCACTGGTGAGACAAGTCACGATTTTCGTCGCCGACACCAATAAATTGGCACATTCGTGACATGTTTCAACACCTCTCATGAACAACCGTTTGACTCTCAAGGCCTCTCAAGGCCTCGCAAGGGCCTTCGCAAATGTTCGCACAGTTAAAAATTTTGGATGAGGACTCACGAGGATTGGTTACCCTCGCAAGCATCGTCGAGCATCGCCGAAGGGATCTGCGAGGATATCTGCGATCATCTGCGTCATCGGCGAGACATTGCGGAGGGTTTCGCATAAAAAAAACTTTGCAACGCTGCATGGATGCTCACCGATGCTCTGCTCGCCGATGCTATCAGATGTTCCGAGAACATCGACGATGCCAAAGAGCACCTTCGGCGAGGTGGAAGAGAAAGAAAAGAAAACGAGGAGGGAGAGAAAGAGAAAACAGCAGGTGGGCTCAATGTTTACGTTACAGCTTAGCCTAATTGAGCCCACCTCACTGTTTTCTCTTTCTCTCCCTCCTCATTTTTTTTCTTTCTCTCCCTCTCTCTTTGCCTATAATCCGTTCGGCCCCGTTCAGCCTACTGTTTTAAGACGTTTACCCCCATCCAGGTTTCAATGTTTTCCTGGTGAGTGGTAGCGAGCCAACATATATATATTTTAGTTTTTGGGTCGTTTTTCTGGTCCCCTTTCTTCCTCATGGTTAACCCCTTTAGTTTATCATATTTGGGGGATGGTGGGGGGAAGATAGAAGGGTAATTGACTCGTGTTACAAATATGAAGCCGATTGGTGAGGTAGTTTCGCCACCACGGATTTTCCTTTTTTTCCTTTTCTTCGTACGGATACGCTGGAAGTGGGTGGTGGGAGGGAGGTGGGGGTGTGGTGGGAGGACGATAGAAGGGTAGGGGTCTTGTCACACAAATATGGAACCGATTGGTTCAGTCGTTTCGCCGCCACATATTTTCCTTTTTTTTCTTTGTGAGGCAACCGATAGTTAGCGAGTGGGTGGGGGGAGGGGGTTGTGTTGGTGGTGGCAAGAAGCCAGAAGGGTAAGGTACATGTGGTAGAAATATGAAAGCCATAGGTGCAGTCGTTTCGCTGCTACAATTTGTTTTCGGCGAGTCCGTATAAATACGGACCTGGCACTGGGCGTGACAAGACCCTAGTCCGTATATATACGGACCTGGCACTCTGGGGGTTTTAAGACGTTTACCCCCATCCAGGTTTCAATACGCCGAACCATCGCTTGAATCGCCGAAGACGTCGCAGAATATACGGCAAATTTTCTTTCATCCTCGCATGATTTCGCAAGATATTTTTGAAAATGTGACATGCCTCGCAGAGGTCATCGGCGAAACATCGCTCACTTCGCCGGTAACGTCGCAGAAGGTTGGTGATTGCGTCGCCGACATCGGCGACATCTTCGCTGAGTATAATTTGTCATCTGTTTGTAACGGTCAAAATCGTGAACGTCACACGTATTCTTGCGAATTTGACAAAACTAAGTCATCGGCGACGAAAATCGTGACTTGTCTCACCAGTGGGAAAGGGGCATTAGTGTTATCATATCGTGTGGTGATATAATGCAACCCCTTAGTTTGAGGCTGGCTCCCGCTAGCCACGCCAGGCTTCGCCATTCTCTGCTCGGCGGTCAGACTAGATAGGTGGTGTCCTCTCTCTCTTGTGACCCATCAGTCTGCCCCTTTTGTTTGTCTTTGCTTGCACAGATATTAACGTAATGTAATTAACAGAGAATCCTAGACCTTAATTTTTTTCTTTTAATTATTCTTTCCTCTGATCAGCATTTTATTATATTTCATTTTTTTTTACATATTCTGTACCTCCGGTGGCTTACTTCGGGATCCGTGATAGGGAGAGCTGGGAGGCTTGCTGGGGTCCTTAATAATAAGCACTGTTAATCCCATAGACAGTCCACACACACACACATCCATACCCCCTACATATTATTCCCAGTGTTTGTGCTTAGGACACGGTAACAACCTTGACGGTTCTGCCCCAGCGATTGTTTGTTCCCTATCTCGGGTTTTGAACTGAGGCAACGGAGTGTTTAACATTAATTAGAAATCCAGCTTCAGTCTGGATCCCCCCCCCCCCCCCCATAGTTAAGTGAGTGTGGGAGGTGGACTCTATAAGAGTTCATTGTTTCTGGGCGGTATCTCACTGGGGGGCCCAGGTTGAAGTAGGATATATTGGTGTGATATTAGAGGTGGTCAGGGCAACCTGCTTCCACTAATATCACCCCGAGGTTAGTAGTCATATTAGGACACTGCCTTGTATTGTTAGTTCATTATTATACAATATTATTATGTGCAACTCTCTTGGGTTGAGAGTGGATTACCGTTGGCTGGTTTGCGCACGGTTTAGTACTGTCGAGGGCGCGCATAGCCCTAGATGTGCTCGAAGTACATCTGCACTCTTCTTTCTTTGATGTCTGCTGGCAGCCTATGTATTTAACTATTTTGATTATCCAACCCAGCATTGCTAATCCCGGTGTTGGTTTCGAGTTCTCATAGCTAGTAAGTTACATGCTTATTTCTGTTCTACATATTATTCAGAATAGGAGCAGGGCAGTGTGCATCTTAAGCCCTGAGAAGAGCCTGGAAGCGTTCATAGTGCTCTTACCTGTTGCGTCGTGGGGTTGCTTGGTAGAGAGACAAGGTGCATTGGCATTAGTAATTATTTTCGTATACCGTCTCTAAGCAACTGAGGTCCAGATTCGTAACAATATATATATGTATATGTATAGGCCTATATATATATATATATATATATATATATATATATATATATATATCCGCAATAGATTGGTCACTTGGAAAGCGTAACTTGATAATGAATAGAAGAACAAACGCAGGAATAAATAACACTATCTTCTACGTTTCAAGAATCACTGTTCTCATTTGCAAGTCTATAATTAAGATACAGCCAAAATTACATAATGCAGAGCAACATTGTGACTAACAATATAATGGCTAATTTAGTTATACATAAATGTAATGAAAGGAAAGAACATGGGAGAACTTAGATATTCTATTTTTTCTTAATTTCACCACACCACCAAACACCTTCAATGAAATCAAAGCTAGAGTAAAAATGGTAAAACGAAAAAGAAATCCTTAAAACGTGAACATCAACCCTCTCCGTCTCATATGACGCTACCGCGTCATATGACGGTTCCGCCCAAAACTATCAGAAGATGCTACCGCGTCATATGAACCTAATGAAATAGCTCAATAATAAGTTATATGATGCTTCTGCGTCATTTTGAGCTCAGTAAGTTAGGTAAGTTAGATCATAATCTGTCGATTGATGGCAACCCAAAATTCGTCCGACTCCTAACGGTCCCTCAGTGTGAGAAAGACTGTTGTGGGGGAAATACCAGGCGGTCTGCCAACCCGTAAGTAAGTTAATATATCCTGTCTGAGGGGGTTAATTGTAATAGTGCAAGACAAAAAAAAAAACATGTAAATGCAATTGTAAACAAATATAGATATTAGAAACAAAGTAAATCGAAAGGGGAATCATGGGTACCTATTTCAGGTTTAGTTAGATAGGAGTGTAGATCCTCACACATTCGTAGTTGTAATTGCGAGCTATGACTGGACAGAATTTTAAACTGGGTGTCACGTATGGGATGGTCTTGGGAATTCGCACGCTCACATATGGTAGAGAACGAAGGTTTAGAAAGAAATTGTCCAGTTCTAAAATAACGGCCTTGGTGCTCACGGATTCAAGTCGTGAGTTGTCTACAGGTCTTACCAATTTACCAAGACTTATATCTCATACACGTGTATTGATAAATGACTGAAGACTGCAAAAAATCAGGAATCTTATCTTTGAGCTTGAACCAGTTCTTAATCGTGTTAGCGTTTCTGAATACAATTCTGACTGACACTTGCGGATAACATTCTGTAAAGAGATAAGACAGTTTATTACGAAGTGCATTTTTTTTTTTTTAATCTAAATATATCAGTGCGACGTGGAGGAGGGCTTTATTTACCGTAGGAGAGTTCGGAATGGGTGGGGCCAATAAACGAGATAATTGTTTACATATATATGTTTCGGTGAAATTTATGGGGAAGGCATTTGAGAAGAAGATTGGTTTAATAATTAGAAGTTCTCTATGTAGTGCTATATAATTCGAACAAATATGAAAAGCTCGGGTTACTAGCGTACAAATCAGATTATGTGTATAATGATTGGGAATTGATGGCGAAAGTTTTGTGGTTAAGCCGGTAAATGTTGGTTTTCTATAGATCGAGGTACAAAATGAATCATTTGACCTTTTTATAGTTATACCTAGCAAACTCAGTTTACTCTCGTTTTCTATTTCGCTAGTGAATTCTCCTTACCAATAAATGCCTACAGTGGTCGATGGAGGCGATAGAACACAATGTTTACCGCGGTGCATTGTGGGAAATTGGCGACATCGCGGACCTATTCACCCTCCCTCTCCTTGAACAATTCTTTATTATAAGCAGTTAGTCGAAATTTCTATAGCTGACACATACTTTGGTTTATGCATACTGTTGTTATATAGTATTTCAAAATCACCCATATTCATAAATAACGTATATTAACAATACAAAGTCAGCAGGTATTTTCCCACCAATTTTGTTACGATAATTAATCAGCTTATAATTATGTTTGTCGTCATTATCAGCTGCATATGGACTTTCCCTTTATTACTATACTATATAAGCACTTAGTGTAGTTTCATACTGCATAATAAAAATGTGTAGAATCACAACAAAATATAGATAAAATATGCATATCCTAGTTATTGGGCATAGTGATGTCTACAGTCATAGCCCTGGTGCTAGTTCAGAAGCGTCCACCAGAGGTCTCAAGAGAATTATTGGTAGGATCAATTCGGGCGCTGGGGATGAACCCTGCGCACTACGAAGCTAGTCCTGGTGTCATTTTGAAGTTATTTTCTTCTAGTTCTTGGCTGAATACGTTTAATTTAATTCAGACACTTGCTTTAATCAGTCAGGAGTCCCTGAATGTGCCATAATATAGCGGAAATATGCCCGTATCGTAGGTGTTACAAAGGATCTGTGGGAATTATAAGGGTAAAGACTTTCTCAACACGCTTACTTCCATATACCCTTCCTAATCTGAATTAAATTGTCTAATAATAGCCGTAAAACAGAAAAGGAAGTATTACCATTCACAGCAACAGGAACAACCGCTGCTCTCATAACCTTTCAAGATTCGATTACGCATTTATTTTCTGTTTTGTGGCTATTATTAGACAATTTTATTCAGATTAGGAAGGACATATGCAAGTCAGATGGTTAATTGAGATAGTCTTTACCCTGATAATTCTCACAAATCCTTCCTAAGGTGTAAGCATTTGTCTAATGATAGCCAGAATAAACAATCAAAATAATAATCTTCAAAGCGTAAATTTCTGTATATGAATGTGTTTATGAATGAGCGTATAATTGTACAGTCGGACACATTAATTTGTGTACAGTTCATATTTTTATGGAGGCTATGGAGGTAATATTAGTATGATTGAAATTGAAGTGTATTTTCTTCAGCAATAGTTAAATACCATGACCAATTAACCTGAGGGCAGCTAGACCCCCCAAGGAAAAAACATTGCCCTGTGATAGACCTACTATGAGATTCAGTGGCCATTGAAATGACGGGTCTCAAGACCAGCCCAACCGAGAATAGTTGCAAAATAGCCAGTCTGCAACTAACAGAACCGAGGAAGACTGGAGAACAAAAGCAGAGAAGAAGAAAAATAGAAGAGCCACCCCAGTTTTCCCATGCTCTGATCCCTGGAAAAATAGAAGAGCGACCCCTGCTTCCCCGTTTTCTACGACAACAGCCACCAGCCTCGAGAATGGGAAATTCTCCCCACCAATCAACAGCCTGCTCTCCCCCCCTCACAACAGCCAACCACAGCCCAGCATTTCCTCAGCCCCCGGATCTTGCTTATAGTGAAGAGATGTCTATGCAAATAAAACATCAACGGCCCAAAGTCTACAGATACAAATGGATGTAGACAGGAGGACACATGATGATGGACCTGGAGATATAATAAACATCTACCAAGAACAACTATTAGGTGAGCTATAACAATGTTTGTCTAGGAATGTAGCTCATGGACGTTTCCGTACACATCCCATTTCTCCATTATTAGACTAAATAACTAGCACTTAAGTAATTAATAAACTACCTAGTATATAATGTACCAATGTAAACCGCCACTATGTATACCTACGATAAGCAATTACCTCACAACTTCATCACAACCATTTCCCCATATCCCTCTGAGTTTGAAACCCTGTAAATGAGAGTCAAGAAAAAAGCCGCACATTACCTCAAATAAATTGTGGAAAAGTATGCAAATATCACTGCGGTACTACCCTAAACCTGAATAAGGAGCAGAGTAGCGAATCACAGTAGTGGCTTGTACTAGCCTGCCCCCACCCTGCCCGGAGAGTGTGCTAGCCTGAAGTGCCCCCCTGAAGTCCTGCTTTAGTGACGCCCCACATTCCTGAAGCCTGAAACCTGAAGTCCTGCTCGAGTGGCGCCCTCTACCCTGACGTGTGGCTCCATGAACCTACGATCCACGTCGGCCAGACTCCTACTCTCTCTGCCCTCCCAAACTTACCCTAAGTGTCCCTGTGTATCTTATTTGTGTTATTGTTGTCGAGGTATAGGTTAAAATATGTGAATCGTGTTGTGCTAATTAATTCTGATATCTGTGCCCAAGATCTTTAATTGCGTATTGTGTTAACCATTCTAAATTCTTATATAAAGACTTAGTTAAGATCTGTGTTCAAGATCTAGTGCTCATAATTAATTTATCTTCTCAAGAACGTCCTACGCATACGTTATATACATTTGTGTTAATTAATTCACGTTGCCAAACACTCACAGATTTTCCTAATATATGTATTCTGTTGTGTATTTTGCAAGTTGAGGTCGAAGTGTATTTCGTGTATAATTCACCTTCTTAATCCATCACCGATTACCTAGAACCTATATGCTATAGGGGTGCAATGCCTGGTGAGTTATCTGCTCAACAGGTGGCGTTGTGTGTGTGTAAATGTGAGAGTCCGAGTGTAGGGGTTGAGACAGTGAAGCACAGGAACGAGGTGGCTTCAGAGATGGGGTCGTTTCGGGCCATGAGTGAGCACCGTGCCTCATGTGAAGGCAAGATGGCAGGTGCTCGTTGTACTCTACGTGCTTCACATGTCTCACTCCCTAGACTGGAACAAGACCTCACAGGCTTCACTGTTCATTGTAAAGCGGTGAATGTTAAGGCTCTCAGCCTATGCCCGAGAGGAAGTAAGATGGAATATAGAAAAAAAAAAAAAAAAACTACGCCCATTTTCATAATTAATTTACCTCAGTCCCCTCGTTGAGAAGTATTGTTATTCTATCAACACATTTACTTCCCGAGCTCCCCCATTTTTATTCTCTTACTTAACCACCATTGTAATTATTTTATGAATTAGTATTTACGTTCATTTGATTACTGATGTAAGTAATTCTGATTCTTCGTGCTTAGGAATTCGAGCATTGCATAGTTTCTGTTACTTAATTGTTCATCATATTCTATACACCCCGTGTTACGGTGTATGTTCTCTTAAGACTCTGTTAACTCGTTCAGACATCTTGGTGATACTATCATGAGTATTTCCTTTGCACAACTTCGTTGTGTGCAATATCTCCTATTTATAATTTAACGTCGTATTAATTATTAATTACACTTTCATTCTATGATAGTATCCAGAGCATTCATTGTCTAAGTTTATTTAGTCAATTATAATCTGTTCTTAAATACAATTAATAGAGATTCTTCTATTTTCCATTCATAATTGTATATTCAATTTACATCTGAATTCCTCGACGTGTTTCGTTATTATTACATACGATCGTTTGAAGTGAATATAAGATTCCCATCATAAATTACATAATTTGAATTTCCTTGAGAATAAATTGTGCAAATAATTAATTACTATTCTGCCACCAATTTCACAATATTATCATTGAAACTGAGTTCATAGTTGCACTAACTCAAAACTAAATTTCCACGCCCGCAGTACAAATATATGACCTGACCCCCCCTAGTTAATGAGAAGCTCACCCTAGTAAATGCGACTACCTGGCTAGCTCGCCACTACCTGTCGTGTGACTCACCCCACCAACCTGAGTGCTTATTGACTCTCTCAATTCTCCCAGACTCTCTTGTTTGAGATTGTGTTCTAGTTCTTTCACTGTTGCTTTATTCACGAAAGACACTCGACTCACATCATTATTATTATTAAGGGTTGATTCTATAAGTCACATGTATTATTTAGTTGCATATTATTCATCTTATTTATAACCACAGTTGAATAACAATTGCTCCCCATTCATGATCTACTATTTATATGCCTTGTGATCCTTACCTGATAGTTCTCATAATTATTCAGGTGAAGCTACCTTCTGAATTTCAGGTATATATATCTTTGAATAAACATGTGCATAATTGTTATGTGTGTTGTTATTGAGTTCTGTAGTACCTAATTGAATACCTATTTGTGAGATTAACCCGTACAGCCCCGGCCGGTTTTATTATTTTTGCGCACCAGAACCCGGGCAATTTTTCAATTTTGTTTCTTTCTTATAAATATATCAGAACGTGTTAGAAAATAATGATAGACCTGAAGAAATGTGAAAACAGTACTTACCTAGGCCATTTGGGGGTCCTGGGAGGTAGTGGGGTCCCCAGCCTCAGTGGAGCCTTAGCGCCATTTCAAATCTCCCGCGCCAGCAGCCAGTTGCCAGCCGCCAGGCAGCATGACTTATTTTGCACCTCTCGGACATAAAGTGCGCTTCAGAGTTCATAGAATGTCTTTGTATATCACATAATGTCAATATAACTGAAGTTGTAGTGTGATAAGTGCCTTCATTCAAGTATTACAAGTGCGCACGAGTGTTAGCGTCCCCGTTGCCATGGTGATGGCGGCCATCTTGGGCGGCCATCTTTGCTCAGGACAATAACAAAACGCATGTACGAACACACGGCCAGACAGCGGACCGAGTGACCCACATTCCACAGCACCCTTCCCTCTTTCTTTCTCTGTCTGGCTGTCACTTTCACTCAAGGTCACTCTGTCTCTCCTTTTCATTGAATTATTTGTAATTGTTCATTGTTTTACCTATGATTATGAGGTGTATATACATTGTTTTACGCACTTATTGTCTCGTATTCTTATAATTATTTGCACACAGTTTTATAAGTTTAGAATGTACTTAGTGTTTTATATTGTTCGGTACTTTGCACTTGTAAATTATATATATATATACACACAGTTTTATATTCACTTTTTGCGTCTTTTATATACACTGTTAGTATTACATTATAGCGTCTTTTATCGCAGTCTTTGAACACTTTGAACACTTAGAAGTGCTTGAGGGTGTGATACTCCCTGAAGCATTCTTCACACATCGTCCGGGTGTCTTGCCGTTTTGGTGTGCGTCTGCCTGTGTTGTGACACACATGACACCGTCTGCGTGGGTTGGGGATTACTTGGTTGGGCGGGACAAATTCGCAAAAGTGGCGTTGTGTCAGTCTGGCGGGGCCTTCTGGTGCTTGAAAACGAGCTGCGGGACGTTGCTGGCGGCGTGGACCATCCCTGAAGAAGAACAGATGCTCCTGTGCAAGTTCGATGCAGTACGACTCCATCGTCTCAACTTCACCTGTTATTTCATGATATTGGATGTGGCAGTTGTAGAGGGTGAGGTCGAGTAGGTGGAAAAAATAGTTTTTTATACCACCTCATCGTCTTCCTGGCACACTCGACCGACGATATGACAGAGTCTGACTTGTCAACCAGCCGCATGTTGATGTTGTAGTCAATGATTGCAACTGGTTTTTTGACCGCCTCACCTGTGGCTCTATCATGGCGTTCGGTGTCCTCTAAGCGGGGCAGGTGGATACTGGTGAGGATATTGACGTCACGATTGTCCATCCACGAGAGCATCAAGATATTATTTGCCTGGAGGTGGATGATGGAGCACTTCTCCCGCCTTTCGGGTAGCTCTGGCATGTAGACACGATTCCTCCTGACGGTGCCACAGACGCCAGTGTTTCTGCTGTACAGGAATTTGGCAAGGGAAGGGCTGGTGTACCAGTTGTCGAGGTACAAGATGTGGCCCCTGTCCAAATATCCCTCCAACATGGTGATGACAACGGCCCCAGATATCCCATATGTCCTCTCCTCCACCAGTTCAGTGACCTTGCCCATGTAGAGGATGATGTCCTGGATGTAGCCGGTTTTGCAGTCGCACATCACGAACAGTTTCAGGCCATAACGGTGACGCTTGCTGGGGATGTACTGTCGGATGCTAATATTCCCCCTCCACAGCACCAGACTCTCATCAATGATGAGTTTTTGGTGAGGTTTGAAGGAGGCTGCAAACTTAGTTTTCAGGTATTCAAATATAGGTCTTATCCTCTCCATCGGGTCTTTGGTATTCCTGGGGCGATCCTGGTTCCTGGTGTGGCTTGCCAGGCTATCAATAAAGTGCAGGTTTCCCATGATTGCCGTGAATCTATTCCTGCTCATGACTTTCCCAAAGAAGGGGGTTGCGATGAGGGGATCAGATGACCAGTACTTCCTGAGAGACGTCTTCTTGGTGACCTCCATCAGGATGACCAGTGCCAGGAATGAGTAGAACTCATCGGAAGACAAATCCACCCATGAGAGACATGCCGAGTTCCTCTTCTGCTCCTTTCCTGCCATAAAACAATAGTTGTACCAGTTCGTCTGGTCAACAATCAAGCCGACAAGGTTGGCAGTGAAGAACTGCAGAAAAACACCCAGTCTTGTGGTGTCAGGTCCACGATTGGGCATGGTAGGGCCGGCCTCAGCTGCCCCCGCAAAGTGGTATTGTCCTGGTAGATAGTTCTCCCCATCCACCCAATCCCACCTATCAGCGCCTTCGTCGTCGCTAGATGGGGCATTGGGGTCATTAGGGTCATCGTCAGGGGCACCGGGGCGGGTCGTGCGGGTGGAGCGTGGGCGGCGTGGGCGAGAGGTGGACCTGGGTCAGGAGCTAGACCTCGAACTTGATCGAGAGCTAGATCTAGAGCTCGAGTCGTTGCTGGGGCGTCTTATTTGTTTCACCTTCTGCATTCGGCCGCGGGTGGCACGCCCGCGAGATATGACACGCCCACGTCGTTTGCTTGCAGGGCGTTGGGGCAGGTCGGGGCATTGTGGAGAGGCTGGTGATAATGCAGTGGCGCGGGAGGGGCCTGGTTCAGGTGAGGGAGACATTCGTGAGGGGGTGTACGGGATGGAGCCTGAAGGTGATAGTGGGGGGGAAGAATGGCGAGGCGGAGAGTCTGGTAGTAGTGGTGGTGGTGGTTGTGACTCATCCCTCCCCACGTGCTCTGGGTCGGGAGGGAAGAGGGAGCGTTTTGGGTCACGTGACTGCCCTTGTCTCGCACCACGTTGTGCCATTTCTCCATCACCAGGTTGTTCTATTTGTCTATCACCACGTTGTTGTTCGTCACTATGTTTATGATGACCATAGAACCTCCCCGGGGTATTTTTCTTGAGTGGGGAGATTATGCGAAGTGGGGGAGAAGGCAGGCGGGGTTGTGGGGGTATCTCCTTTTCACTCCCAGATTCGCCCCTTCTTCTCTTCAATCCCTTTCGTTCTTCCCCAGGTACACGCACGTAATTTTGAGGGTCAGCAGGTTCATCTGCAACAACAAACTCTTCCCCACTTTCTGAGGATTCAGTGGGGTCTTGGGGAAGTGGGCGGCGGGGAGGTGCACTTGCCCCTTGCTGTCTTCGTGATGGCCTGCGCGGCCTGACAGGAATCTGAGCAAGCTCTTCCTCTAGCTCACTTATTTCGGCTTGTGAGGGGGCATACTCGTCCCCAGACTCGTCCATTGCCGAGTCAGTGTCACTATCAGGGCTGTCAGTGTCGTACAGTATATCCATGACCTCCTGTGTACTGCAGGGGCGGGTAAGGCGGGCACTATAACGTCGAGACATGGTGTTTCACCGAGAGGGTGCGCGGTAAACTGACCATGAGGTGTGGGAAGGCGGGTGCCTTCTCCCGTCCCCGCGCGCGCGCGCGTATGGACAAAACGGTTTGAGATTAGTCCGCCGGCACCCAAAGTAGTTCCCATATAAATCTAGAGCCATTCTGAGAGTTACGACTGGAGCTATAATGGTGACGCGTTAGGCGCGTCTCTGGGGCTGTGCGTTACATACATAGCCGACGTGTCAGACGCGTCGCTGGGGCTCCACGGGTTAAGAATGAGTTCGATTTGACCCTGTTGAGTTATTTACGGTCTATAAGTCCAGATCAGGATTTTAGTAAAGACTATATCACGAGCTGTAAATGTTATAGCCCGACAAAACACTGGCGGCAGCGGTGTCTCAATACGGCATATCAACACGAGTGTTCTTACTGTAAAAAAAAAAAAATCTGGTATTCAATTGGTGTATTTACTTGATTCATCATGGCAGCCATTAGGTCTCTTGATATCCCGGCATTTAAGCCCGAGGATTATGACATTTACACTTACTTGGAAATCGTCAAACCGGTCCTAGACATTATGTTTGGGAACGAAGACGCGTCCAAAATTCATACAATTGTGGTTACATTGGGAAAGTATGCAACTAAAGTGTCAGGATATGTGCACGACAATATGCCTGGGTTAACCTGGGTACAATTCGAAGCGTACGTCAAGACAGCAATCAATCCGGTTTTAGGCCAAACAATTACTGACAAAAAGTTTCATGAGGTCAAATACTTGGGAGACATGGATGAAACTATTGAAAAACTGCACCAAATCGCCCTGACTGCCTTCCCAGAAGAAACGACTGCCCAAAGGAAGAAAATTATCTTCAAGGCCTTGGTGAGGATCTTGCCAGACCCAGTGACCGACCACTTCTCAATAGTGGAATCCACCAATTATGACGCGGATCTGCCTGTGATGCGAAGAATCATGGCGTTACGAAAGTCCAGGGAACAAACCACCAAAATTGCAGTGATAAATAAAGTCACCACCCAGCCCACCTCCAGTACAGCATCAAACAGTGGTCCTGTAGCTCCTAGGGCAGCTGACAAAGCCGAGGAGTGGGCCAGAATCCGTCCTGCAGATTGGAAACCCTGCACCGGATCCTGCATGCTGTGGTCCCTGAAGAGGTCATTCAGCGAACTGACCAGGAAAAGGACCAGGACTCCAAATTGGTGGGCCCAGATTCCCTGGATTAAGCCGCGTCCAATTGCCACCATTATTGCAGACGGGACAGCTGGGATCGAGAAAGGAGAAGCCGAAGGAGAACTTCACAAATATTAACCAGAAACCTTAAAACCAGAGCCACTGGATTTTTAGGCGGCCCCCCCAAACAAATCGTCGTGACCATGGCGGGGGCTCATGATAAAACATCGGATAATGGTCTGCCGGTGTACAGAAAAATCACCCTGAATGGGGTGGAAGTTCGACTTCTCCTAGATACGGGGGCTTCCCGTTCTTGTCTATTCCTTCCCTTTTTCCAGAAACATAAACATGTTTTCGGGGAAATCCAGTCCTCTCCTATCATATTAATTAGTGAAAACGATCAGGTTATTCCCAACCTGGGTCAATCACTACCGTTATATGTTAATACCCCTCACCCTTATCACAGAGTTCATCACTCCTTCGTGATATATAACCCCAGTGAATCCAAGTATGATGGATACCTGGGTCTTGATCTCTTAATCTCCTTAAGTGCCTCAATAAATTGCAGGCACAGGACGCTGTCTTATGAACCCCCGTCCAACCCTGAAAAAAAAAAAAAAAACTTCTAGGTAATTTAAAGCAGCTAAAAACCTACCACTTTGTCAGTACCTCTCCCTATCACTGCTGCACCCCAAAGTAAGATAAATTATATTCCCTGCCCCAATTACATCATCTCTCCAGCTATAATTTCTGCCTCAGTTACAGTTCCCCCCCCCCCATCACGAGAAATGGGTACCATTGATTCCTACCATTCAAGGAAATGTTCTTGTAACCCTACACCTCCAAAGCCCATTCAATGGGGTATGCCTAACTGCTCTTTGCCTGCTACCACATCAACTGAACTGTATAAAAATTGCTAATATTCCTGACCAACCTGTCACCTTGCCAAAAGGCCTAACCGTTGGCGAGTTAGAAATGTATTCAGAAGAACTGTCTTAACCCTCTGACTCTTCCCCTCCTTACAAACCCTCCCTTCCTGACATACCCTCCATTCTCACTACTAATTTTTAATAATCTTTATAATAGCTTGGATTAATATAGTGACAGGGTAGTTTCTTTGGTAGAGTGACATACTACTTTCTAACTTAATAATATACATCATACAGGTTTCATTTTAACTTACGAGGGTGGCAATCTTGAATGTGGACTTGGCTATATTGGGGGCGTCCATAGGTCACGCGACTTCTCTCCCGAGTTTGAAAGAGGGAAGTTTTGACAGACGAGTTGTATAGTTGGATTGAGTACATCTTACAACTGTTCTTTATATGATTGCTACTTGGTATATTAAAGGGGTTATTTTAGTCACGTTAATATTCATGTAAACTCATGCATGTTTAATACTTAAGACTTCTGTACCTCCAGCTGTGTTGGTTGGTATGTCTGGTGGTAATTTTGTTTATCTAGGGATTAGTAAGGGTAAACCAATTCGGTGGCTGCTGCACCCATTCTGAAGAAAGTTTCTGTGGTTTGTTTGATTCTAAATAAGGAGGATAGTTAGTTAATAAAGAAGGTGTGTATATGTGTGTTGGTTTGTCAGTATGATATCAGTTGAGAAAGCATCCCTAGGGGATGGTCTGAGTGGACTCTCGTAATTTACGAGGTCCTTATGCATGTTTGGTTTATTATAATTGGGTAACTCTTTTTGGGGACAGGTGGCCTTGAGATGAATTACACTCCTCTGGTTCATTTATTTATTTTTAACAATGTTTATTTCTTTCTTAACATTAGGTAAAATTTCTTAACATTAGATACATAGATATAGGTCTTCTATTATGGGTTGTTTAAAAGGGTTGTGGCAACAGGACTATGCTGTGGGTCGCGGCATCATGGTCGTGGTGTATTTTTTTCCGGCCATGATGGGGATTGTGGGGGATTTCTATGGCCAATTCTGTCCCTTACCACACTAATCAAAATTAAAGAAAGAAAAGAGAAGGAATAAAGGTAAATAAATAGATAGGTTACCTTAGGACATGGATGTTAAATACAGATGGTGGATATTAACTCAGTATTGCCTATCTCTCAGAAACCCCTAGCTAGACATTGTATAAATGGCCATATATATCAATAGACTTAGCTATCACTAGGATCCTGGCGTTGTTCAGAGGATCCCGACTATGGTAGGTAGGTAGGCTGGTAGGTAAATAGGTCCTAAACTCCGGGCCGGACACTTAGAGTGAAGCGAGAGGTCACGAGACCCCGTGCGGGCGGTTCAAGGTATAAAAGAGATCTGGTTGGAATTTCAATTCCCACCCTTAAGTTAACTATATACAAATTTGTTACCGAGGGTTCATTCCCTCTTCACGAAATCATATAAATAATAATCAGCATTTAAATTATATAATTATCAAGGTAAACATCGTTTCACAACGATTTAGTAAACATAATATCAAGAAATTAATGACCCTAAAGCAAATGGTGGATCGCGTATGCGGTCGCGGGAATATTTAAACTGATCCCCAATACAGTTCTTCTAAACTTATTTCTACAAGGTTTTATAACTAAATTAACTTGGCCAAGGTAATCTTATACAGTACTAAATTACTTAATATTAATTACTCTTTACAATATATACAATCACCAGGTTCTGGTAGGAAATTGATCACTCTAGTGAGGTTACCCTATCGGAAGGTTGTTGCCAACAGTCCCCAGATACCGGTGTAGTCAATTTATTTCTCACAGATTGGGGCCCGGCAAAGTATGATGTGTTGCATCATGTTATATCACCTGCGGCTAACAAATCACGCCAATTTCTTCTAGACCCCGCAGCAGCTGCTCGTTGTGGTCTTGGGCTCCCTATTACTATGGGTTGCTGTTCTTCCTCCGGTGGGATGGCGAGTTCCATAAGTATGAGCCGATCTACAGTTCGGAGAGTGGTTTGTCCACGAGATACAACCTTTACCCTCTCCGACATATGACGCGATTTTGAGACTATTAGGGATACTTTAAAGCCTTTGTTACCATCAGAGGTATTTAGAAACCTTTAGTTTAATTACTTCAACCTCTGCAGTTGTCTTTGAGTTAGCTGTGGGCAGAAAACTAAGTTTGGAGAGGTAATTATAAGAGTGAGAGAACTCTATTTCTTATTGCTAATCTGGCAACCTCTGCGTCATATGTGCGTGAAAGGGTTAATGGTTCTGATAACTCCTTCGGGATCAGGATAGACATCTTGGATCCATGCTAAGGGCCATTTAGAGTGAGGTTGGTCCATTTTCAACAAGACTATGTCTCCCACTTCAGGTTTGTGACGGTTACTAGCAGAATTTGCACCATAATACCTCTCCCGTAGGCTCAAGATATACTCTGATGCCCAATGTTTCTTCCAGGCGTCCAGTATTTTGCATAGTTTATGGTAGCTTCGTCCCAAGTGTGCATCTGCTTCATTAACGGAGGGATCCACTAATTCCTCGGTCATGTCTAAACAGGGGACTGGGTCCAATCGTCTACCATATAACAAATGAGCCGGTGTTAAGGCCTCAATTTCCAGATTGGAGTCATCTTGATACGTTAGTGGTCGATTATTTACTCTGGTGTCTATCTCGGTGACAACAGTTCGTAACTCATCCAAGGTGACTTTGGACTTGTGAAGAACCCTTTTCAGGCACGATTTCACGATACCTATCATTCTCTCTGTAAATCCATTTTGCCAAGGTGCTCTGGGAGTTGTGAATGACCAATAACAATTTCTAGAATCGAACATTTGCTGTACTGCGTTGCTCTTTAATAGTTCAGAAACCAACGGTGATGTGCCCACAAAATTTGTCCCATTGTCACTAATCAAACGTCTGGGACAACTTCGCCGAGCGGCAAATCTTCGAAATAAATTTATAAAGGTTTCCGAGCTCATGTCCTCCGCTATTTCCAAATGGATAGCCCGAGTGCTGGTACAGGTGAATAGACATATGTAAACCTTCTTGGGTGGACCATCATCTCCTGTGAGAGTGATGGCACCAGTATAATCTATACCTGTTACCTCAAACGGTTTCCTTTGGTGAATGCGGTCTGGCAGAAGAGCTGGTGGTCCAGGGTAAGGAATAGCTATAGCTGTATACCTCTTGCAAATAATGCAATTCTTGAAACAGCGTTTAACAGCTTGTCGTCCCTGGGGTATCCAATATGTTTGTCGCATATAGGCTAGAGTGTCTGCTACCCCACCGTGTTTAGTGGTTTCATGCGCTTTTAAAACCATCAATTTGGTGAGGTCGCAATCCTTGGGCAATAGGATCGGATGCCAAGTTTTGAGGGGTAGATCAGCTTTACCAATACGACCTCGACAACATATTAATTCTTGATTGTCTAGGTACAGCCCAAGGTCCTTCATTCTTTTGGTTGGCTTGGGATTGGGTTTACATAGCTGTGTTAATTCCTCCTCATACTTTTCAGCTTGTATCCTTTTGATCCAGTAGGTAAGTGGGTCTAATTCCTCCATCTTTACCTTCTTGCTCAGTAATTAAACACAAATTTAGTTACAGTTAATAGTTGGTCCAAATTGGAGAAGTTGGTGATGTCAATCACTGAAGGCTCTGGGATAATTATTGGGTCCATATGAACTTGATCATCATTAACCTTCTGGTATGATTTTTGTTCTGGCCAATCACTCTGACGTAGCCAAACCGGACCCTGAAACCACAGAGTTTCGTTAATCAGTTTCTTGACACTTACACCTCGGCTCACCAAGTCAGCCGGATTATCCTTGGACTTAACATGCGTGAATGTATAGTTCATTTGCAGTTCCTTTATTTTGTGTACTCTGTTACGCACATAAACTATGTGACTATCATCCTTAGCTATCCAGTGCAAACATATCTCACTATCTGTCCATATATATGTCTCACCTAAAAAGGGAAACATACCATTCAAATAAGTAGCTAACCTAGTTCCCAATTCAACAGCGGTCAGCTCCAGCTCCAACTGTGGAAGGGTGCGTTGTTTTAATGGCGCTACTCGGGATTTGGACATAATCATAGTAGATCGGACTTCAGTGACACAATTAGCTACTGCACCATACACCTTAGATGAGGCATCACAAAATACGTGCAATTGAGCACACTCACTATCAGAGGTAGGATCACATCTTCTAGGAAACTTGACTGATGATACCTTCTCATATTCCACCTGCAATTTGTTCCACTCTTTCGCATACTTTTCAGGTAATGGAGTATCCCAACTCAGTGCTTCTCTCCAGGCTTCCTGAACTAAAATCTTCCCTTTAATTGATATGAGACTAAATATGCCCAATGGGTCAAACATCATAGAGACCTGACTTAAGAGTGTGCGTTTTGTGAGTTTTACATCGGGAAACTTGAGGGGCTTTAGAGACATCTCATCAGTAGTTGTTTTCCACAGCAATCCTAGTACTGGTTGATATTCTGGTATTTTGTAGTCAGGATAGTCTCCTCTTATCTGGTCCAAAAGAATATGAGAGTTTGAATTCCAACTTTGTAGTGGCATATTGGCTTTATTACATTCTTGCCTTGCCAAATTGTAGATTTCAATCACCTCTTCTCCACTTTCGGCAACGCCCTGAAGATTATCCATGTAAAACAGTTGACCCATTTCCGGTTTCTCTGTCTTCTGGAAATGATATCTCAAAGTGCTGCACAACAAGAAAGGACTAGAGCAGGAACCAAACAACACTAACCGAAAGCGGTATTCTTTTATCCGCCCACCAGGCTGAAAAGGATCTTCAGGCCAAAGGAACTTTGTGAATTTGTGGTCCTGCTCCTTTAACCCTATTCTCAAAAAGGCTTTGGAGATATCTGCCACAAACCCAAATCTCTTCGTCCTGAATTTTAATAGTACATCACCCAGTATTTCAGTCAGATTTGTTCCTACATAGAGACAATCGTTTAGACTTGCTTCATTCTTCACTGCTCGAGAATTGCAATTAAATACTACTCTGATGGGGGTAGTACTGGAGTCCTTACTTACAGCATGATGAGGAAGGTAATGACCCTCTTTATGGTTTATTTCACCTGGGACCTCCTCAATAAAGTAATTTTCCAACTGCTCTTGAATTATTTTATGATAAGTTTCCAGTCGTTCAGGATATTGACGCAATATCTCCGTCCCACAGTTGGAGCTGACCGCTGTTGAATTGGGAACTAGGTTAGCTACTTATTTGAATATGTTTCCCTTTTTAGGTGAGACATAATTATATATGGACAGATAGTGAGATATGTTTGCACTGGATAGCTAAGGATGATAGTCACATAGTTTATGTGTGTAACAGCATACACAAAATAAAGGAACTACAAAAAATTAATGAACTATACATTCATGCATGTTAATTCCAAGGATAATCCGGCTGACTTGGTGAGCCGAGGTGTAAGTGTCAAGAAACTGATTAACCAAACTCTGTCGTATCTTTTGCCGGTCAGTCATCTAAAATCAGAAACTTTCCAAACGGAGTCCCACAAGGATCCGTCCTATCGCCCGCACTCTTCAATCTGTACATGCACGATATAACTATACCCAATACGCCCCAAATAAACTTAGCCTCCTATGCAGATGACATAACACTCACATGCACACACCATGAACCAAGAAGAACAACAGATCTCCTTCAACCCTATCTCAACACACTACATGGCTGGTGCACTACAAACAGACTTAATCTAGCTCCAGCCAAATCCACCGCAACCCTGCTCACAAGCTGGACAGGTGAACACGAATACATCCCTCAACTCACCATAAACAACACACCCCTAACACATACACACACACCCAAAATCCTAGGAGTAACATATGATACTCATATGACATTCAAACAGCACACCACAAACATTAAAAAGAAACTGACACCCAGACTTAACACCCTCAGGTCACTTGCTCACACAAAATTTGGACACAACAAAGAAACTACCACCACAGTATATAAACAATACATAAGATCAGTGATGGAATACGCAAGCCCTGCCTGGGCTTCTAACCTAGCTGAAACACATCATAAGACCTTACAGACTATTCAAAACAAAGCCCTGAAGATCATTACAGGCTGCACAGCTACTGCACCCACAGATCACCTACATCAAGAAACCAAAATCCTCAAAGTCAAAGACCATCTGGACATGAGAGGCACTCAATTCCTGGCAGCAGCCTCCACGAACCAAGACCACCCACTAAACTACATGGCAACACACCCACAGACACCAAGAAATATCAAAACAACACCCAGCTCACGGTATCACACTCAATTACTGTCCTCTCTCCCTCCCTGCCCACCCCGAACCAACTTCCAGAAGCACATCCATACTCATATCTCTCGCCAATCCATCCACTCACTCACAGACAACACGCAGCTGCATGCACGACCTCCCGAAATCCATCCTTCCGAATCCTCCCTCCCTTGCGAGGACAGAGTCCACCTGGCCAGGCTGAGATGCGGACACCATCCAGCTCTCCTGAGCTATCAGAAGAGACTGGATGACTCCGTTGTCGACGCCTGCCCGGGATGTAACACAGCACCCCATACCATTAAACACATCATAGAAGACTGCATTTCACACAACCACTTACGCCAACAACATAATCTACACTCAATGAGAGCTCTGTGGGAAAGCCCGATCGTGGCCATGGTCTTCCTCAGGGACTCGGGGCTGTTCGGCCAGGCAGCTTAGGGAACAACAACAACAACAACAACGAAACTCTGTGGTTTCAGGGTCCGATTTGGCTACGTCAAAGTGATTGGCCAGAACAAAAATCATACCAGAAGGTTAATGATGATCAAGTTCATATGGACCCAATAATTATCCCAGAGCCTTCAGTGATTGACATCACCAATTTCTCCAATTTGGACCAACTATTAACTGTAACTAAATTTGTGTTTAATTACTGAGCAAGAAGGTAAAGATGGAGGAATTAGACCCACTTACCTACTGGATCAAAAGGATACAAGCTGAAAAGCATGAGGAGGAATTAACACAGCTACGCAAACCCAATCCCAAACCAACCAGAAGAATGAAGGACCTTGGGCTGTACCTAGACAATCAAGAATTAATATGTTGTCGAGGTCTTATTGGTAAAGCTGATCTAACCCTCAAAACTTGGCATCCGATCCTATTGCCCAAGGATTGCGACCTCACCAAATTGATGGTTTTAAAAGCGCATGAAACCACTAAGCATGGTGGGGTAGCAGACACTCTAGCCTATATGCGACAAACATATTGGATACCCCAGGGACGACAAGCTGTTAAACGCTGTATCAAGAATTGCATTATTTGCAAGAGGTATACAGCTATAGCTATTCCTTACCCTGGACCACCAGCTCTTCTGCCAGACCGCATTCACCAAAGGAAACCGTTTGAGGTAACAGGTATAGATTATACTGGTGCCATCACTCTCACAGGAGATGATGGTCCACCCAAGAAGGTTTACATATGTCTATTCACCTGTACCAGCACTCGGGCTATCCATTTGGAAATAGCGGAGGACATGAGCTCGGAAACCTTTATAAATTTATTTCGAAGATTTGCCGCTCGGCGAAGTTGTCCCAGACGTTTGATTAGTGACAATGGGACAAATTTTGTTGGCGCATCACCGTTGGTTTCTGAACTATTAAAAAGCAACGCAGTACAGCAAATGCTAGATTCTAGAAATTGTTATTGGTCATTCACAACTCCCAGAGCCCCTTGGCAAAATGGATTTACAGAGAGAATGATAGGTATCGTGAGATCGTGCCTGAAAAGGGTTCTTCACAAGTCCAAAGTCACCTTGGATGAGTTAACCCGGGAACTGCGGGAAGACTCTTTAGAGTTCGGCCGGCGGACTGCGGGAAGACTCTCTGGAGTAAGTAAAACTAAAAATCAACTTTTTACATCGAAAAAAAAATATTTTTTTAATTATTTTTTTTTTTTTTTTTTTTTTTTTTTTGGCCCCTGGGCCATGCAAAATCTCAGTCCTCTACCTCCCCTCCTTCCCCACTTTCCTCCTATTCCTCAGTTATCACCTATTTTCCCTATTATTCCCTTATTCTGAGGTATATTTTCGTGCTAACATTAGCGAGTTGCAAGCAGGGTGTTGTCATCACTGATGGCCATCGAGTGCAAGAGAGAGAGAGAGAGTATCGATCGACTGTGTCTCAGTGGCCTTGGGGGAAATTGGCGGGAAAGGAGTTTGCCTCACCCATAGATTATACAACTCGCGGGCTATATCTCCGATTTTGACCATCCAAACGCTGTTTTCACTCGTTTTATTGTTGTTTCAGGTTAATACCTTTATAATCAACCCATAATAGGCGCATATGGATAATTATTAATGCTATTAATGGTACAATGAATATTTTAGTGACGAAAAACCTCAAATACGTCAGCACAGGGGGAGGTTTTCATTTACCCCCGTGCGCACTTCAGAGGTTAAGAACCGTATTCACTGAGATAGAAACCAGAGTAAATAATCGACCACTAACGTATCAAGATGACTCCAATCTGGAAATTGAGGCCCTTAACCCGTACAGCCCCCGCGACGCATCTGACGCGTCGGCGATGTATGTAACGCACAGCCCCAGAGACGCGCCTGACGTGTCACCCTAATTGCGCCGACCGTAACCTCAGGTGTAGCCACTCAGGAGGGCTCAGATTTGTATGGGAACTGTGTACGTATCCCACGCAACCGTGCCGATGGTTGAAAACTCTCAAAGTCCACGTGCGTGCGCGTGAGCGCGCAATAACCTGGTTTTTTGGGGTAATTGCCTTCAATTTTTTACTCCTGTAAAATACGTTTTCGGGGGCTCTGTAGGACCATTTTTTTAAGCTTTTTGAGCGGTTTTTCATGGTTTTTCCTTCATTCCTAACCCATTCGCTATTGTTTCTGGAATAAAACCATTTTTTGAAAACCGGCCGGGTTCTGGTGAACAAACATTACAAAACTAGCCGGGGCTCCACGGGTTAACACTGTCTCATTTGTTATATTATGTTGATGATTGGACCCAATCCCCCGTTTAGACGTGACCGAGGAATTAGTGGATCCCCCCGTTAACCTCTCCGCGGCGCACAGGGGGTTTTCTACAGGGTAAGACTGTGCGCACCTATGATGATTTTGGGACCTATTGCCAATTTCGATAAAAAGTACATCGTCGTGTAGGGAATGTTTGCGTGCATCGGCCCATATATATTTGACCTCCCAAAACATGTCTGGGGGGGGGGGGAACGGTCCGTAGTTGAAAAATGTGGAGCGAATGGCACCGCGCGGCTAGATTGTCATCGAGCGGCGAGATTTCCCTGCCGAATTTTCACGCGCCCAGGGGATAGAAGGAGAGGGAGGAGGGGGTGGGTTACCGCGTATTATCACGTATATCTCCTTTTTTTAGCCCTTTTAGGCTATGTAGAGTATGTATACATGTGTAGGCCACCCATATAACAATGAATATGCCTCATAGTGACCAAAAATTGCAATATATAAGGGAATTATAAGAGAATTTTTAGGCAGGAATGAAGATGTGTTGGAGGTTTGGCGGCAATTTATGAGCTGAGAGTGTGGTTTACGCCATACATATCACTTATATCTTGTACGTAGAGCACTGTCATGCTATAATACAGACTTGTACGTATGTATACGTGCCATATATCAAAATATATACCGCATATAGACCAATTCATGCGATATTTACGCACATTATCAATGAGTTTCTATGCGTGAACCAAGGTTTGAGTGAGTTGTGTTGGGAATGAAAGGGGGAGAGGGTGTGTTACGCCATAAATATCACGTAAATCTTGTATTTAGAGCACTGTCATGCTATAATAAAGACGTGTACGTATGTAGGCGTCCCATATAACAAGGAATATACCGCATATAGCCCAATTGATGCGATATTTACGCAAATTGTGAATGTGTTTCTAGCAGACGGAAGCCTGAAAGGGTGGGTGGGGTGGCTGGGTAGGAGGGAGGCTAGCAGGGAGGGAGTGAGTGAGTGAATGAGTGAGTCATGGAGAGAAGGAAGGCAGGCAGATCTCTAGATAGATAGCCAGCTGTGTGACAATTGTGGAGGCGCCCGAGGCGTATTGATGTCTTGGGATTTGGAACCTTATGTCTACCAGGTGTCTGGTGTTTGTTGCCACCAAGAGTTTTACAATAACATGAGTCAGGAATGGAGAGAGAGAGAGAGAGAGAGAGAGAGAGAGAGAGAGAGAGAGAGAGAGAGAGATAGAAACTGAGACATGCGTATGTCGTACGTATAAATGGACTTCAGAATTGCATTTTTATGCAAGCAGACATTACATTTTAGACACATGTGAAGTACCACAGAAACATGTAGGCCATTGACTGTAAATAAAGTACTATATTATAGACCACCAGCGACGGTGGTCAGTAAACACAGGCAGATTGCCTTTTGTGAAAGAGGGCTAAATATAGAATGGTGTCTCCTTACATTTGCGAAAGGGTAGATTGCCACCAGAAAAACGTATACTTATTTATTTCCAAGTAATATGCAATATAAATGTATATTCGAGACCTACTGCAATTATTTGTATGACAGTCATGACTATGTATAATCCAATATACGCGCGTAGGCGAGACATAAGAAAGCTGGTTGAGCAATTTTCGACACCCACACAGTTATTATTCATTTTTATTTACAATATTATACAATACAAATGTATTTGTGAAGAGTATTTTATCCATTATTGTATTTAAACAAATTTTGTTCCCAGACAGAGCTGCTGTTGCTGGTGTAGCTGGGGCATAAAGGAGCGGCAAGGGTCACCGCTTGACCGTGTGAAAATGAGTGGAGTCGCACTGAGAGGGGCAATTTTGCTGAGTGTTTGGGCAATTTTTGACAGAATAAAGTTATATAATTACTAATTCTTGACAGAGACAAACTTTTATAAACCTTGGCATGATATAATTGATAATCCCATCAATTTACAAACGTAAATTGGTGGGATAATTCATTTTTTGTTTTATATTGTCATTTCGATTGTAGACACGAAGTTTTGAGTGATATTTGGTATGAGCTCCTGTGGCATGGTTGGTAAGGTCGCGGACTGGAAAACTCAAAGTGTGGTAGGGTTGTGTGATCGAATCCAGGAGGGGGTTATGGGGAAGGTTTTATATTGTCTAGAACATTTTTGATAAAAAAAATTGTTTACAAGATCATGCCATTGTATTCAAACAATATGAAATATTCATAGAATATATCATATTGTATCATATACAATGACATGACCTTGTTTTTGTTTTTTTATTATCTTAGTAGGTTTGACAGGATTTATTGAAACATATTTATTTTTGTACAATTCATTTGAGGTAAGAAAATAATTATATACACATTACTTTGGCTAATAACAAACATATATATTGATATACTAAAAAAATAAGGCATATTACATGTAAATCTTTGAAACTTATAAACTAAATAATGAAACATACAATTATATAATGTAAAAGCTATATCACAGGGACATCTTTGGAACTTATACATTATATAATATATATGTTACATTATGAGGTAGCGTGATCAATTAGGTCAGGTCAGGTAAGGTAGGGCGCGAGTCCAGGACAGGGCGGGGCAGGGGGCGAGTCCAGGGCAGGGCACGGGGCGAGTCCAGGGCAGGGCAGGGCAGGGCGACACTCAATAATTCTTGAAGGTGTGGTAGTCCCTGAAGCAGTCACCCAGGCAGAGTGGAACTTTGCACTCGGCGCACATTGAGGTGACTCTTTTGGTGACATGGGGTTTCCTGACACTGGTGCTGCAGCGGTGTACTGCACCTGCCTGCGACGAGTGCCAAGCATCTCAGTGTTGATTGGGTAATAATAATAATAATAATAATAGTTCTTAAAGCTAGCGCATGCTAAGCTAGCTAAGGATAGCTCAATAAGGCCGATTAGGCATATTTCCATTGGGGTCCTGTACTACTACCCCATCCCTTTGCTCATGAGGGATGGTAACGACTCAGTGCTTGTGAAAAATCTTTAATGCGCCGAGCGTGGGCGCGAACCCGGGCCTTCTGGGTGGAAGTCCGAGACGCTAGTCACTACACCAAGCGAGCCGCTAGTAGTGTCTTTCGACACCCAGCTGGATGCGGTCAGGAACGTGATCCCCACGCCATGCCGTACGTCTGTGAGTGGTGGTGCCATACTTCTCCAGGAGTTGGTATGAGACGTAAACGAACTCCCGGAATTTCAGCTTCTGGTTTGGGGCCATATCCTTTTTCACCAACCACAAGTTGTAGGCGTTGAGCATCGTGATATCAACTAGGTGGAGGAAGAGCTTGTGATACCACTTCACAGTCTTCCTCAGACACTCAACGCCTGACAGCTGACAGTCAGACTTGTCCACCAGGTGCATGTTCTTGGTATAGTCCACTACCATGTCGGGCTTGTAGATGGTCTTCCTGGTTCGGTAGTGGATTTTGCCAGAATCCACCTGGGCACCTGTGTGGATGGTGGAAAGCAGGTGGACGTCTCGCTTATCCTTCCACTTCAGGGCTATCAGTTTCCCACACTTCTCGAGCTGCTTGAATTTCTGCCCCTTTCGTCGCCTTCTTTGCACATGCCTCTCGCGGTGTTCCTGGGCCAGGTCGTCTTCTGAAGGTGTGTCACTGGAGGAGGCATCTGTGAGAGGAATGACATCACCTGTGAACTTTGGCATAAACTTTCTTGTCTTTCTGACAGTCCCACATGACCCCGTTTGGTTGTCATGAAGAAACTGGCAGAGAGCAGGAGAAGTATACCAGTTGTCAGTGTAGATGATGTGGCCTTTGCCCAGGTAAGGTGCCAACATTTTCCTGACGATGGCACCTGACATGCCCATGGGGTCATTGGCAGCGGCTTTCGGTATGTCAATGTCAGTGCCTGTGTACACGATCATGTCAAGCACTATTCCAGTTTCGCAGTCACACAAAACGAAGAGCTTGATTCCGAACCTATGCCTTTTCAAGGGGATATACTGTTTGAAAACAAGACGTCCTTTGAAGAGCACGAGCGACTCATCAATCACCAAATTGAGGAAGGGGTAAAAGTATTTCCTATACCTCTCCAACAACATGGTGAACACATCCCGAACTTTCCATATCCTGTCAATCCTGTTAGGATTTTCGTTGTCTGCAAAGTGCATAAATCTTAGCAGCAACAAAAATCTGTCACAAGTCATGAACTTATTGAAAGTTGGGGTGGCGATGAGAGGGTCGTGCTTCCAATAGTGTTGCAACACATGCTTGTTGATCAGAGGCATGAGGAACAACAAGGCAAAGAACGTCATAAATTCTTCCACAGTCGTATCCACCCAGCCTCGTATTCTCGCTTTTGGAGAAAGGACGTCCAATCTGCCAAACACCCACCTGTAGTAGGCGTTTGTTTGGGCAACGATGTACGTCATTACCTTCATATCGAAAAAAGCGAGGAAGAAGTCGCTTTCGTTCGCTTGATCGTCACAGGGCCAGTCGTCAGTTGTTCCTGACGTCCCAGGATTGAACTGGGGCACGTCAGGTACAAAATTGACCCCGTCAGACCAATCGAACGAAGGCAGCCCAGGGATCGGAATGTCGTCTGCGTCTGCTTCATCGTCTGAAATATCGCTTCCATGGTCGCGATACAGCACCGCATCATCATCACCCTCCTCTTCACTTG
>JBAKBP010021919.1:0-39784 GCA_037953745.1 Lithodes maja | reverse complement strand
GGAGTCAATTGTGGCTGGGGGTGGAGAGTAGGGGGGGCCGAAGTCATCGCTGGTTGGCTGGGAGCTGGGTGGCGCGACGTGAGATGTGCGGATTCGAGGGGCGGAGCTGAGGGGCGTCTCTCCAGGGGCAGTGCGGCTGGGTAGTGTCTCTTCGCAGAGGGGAGTATCTTATATTTTCTTACTTACAGTTTTCTTACAGTAGATCCTCTGGAAAAAGGCAAACTAGGCCTGTGTATCCAGCTCAGTGCCAGTACAGTACTTGCACTGCTGCGGTCGTTCACGGTGTTGGCGGCGGCGGTAGCAGACGCAACATTTTTACTATTCTGTATTTTTGCTTTATAATCAAACTTCAAATCTTGTCTTCCCCATGCTTTATCAAGATTACTTTCAAACTTCCTTATTGATTCGGAATCGACTACATACTGGGCAGTGCGTTCCACTCATTTACCACTCTATCACAAAATTAGTTCTTTGCCTTCTCAAGCCTATTTCTTTCTTTGTAAATTTTCTTAGAGTGTCCCCTCGTTCTTGTTCCCTCCCGCATCAAGAAGATACCTTCACACACATCCTCATCATACATTCCTGACACTATCTTAAAAGTCTCTATCATATCCCCTCTCTTTCTCCTATATGCCAGTGTCGAAAGCCCCAGTGTCCTCAACCTCTGCTCATAGCCCGCGTTCTTCAACGTTGGTACTAGCTTGCTAGCTCTCCTCTGCACTTTCTCCACTGCTTCTATATCCTTTACCATATATGGAGCCCACACCTGGTTCGCATATTCCAGGTGCGGCCTAACCAGCGCTGTATAGAGATTCCTGAATATTTCTTCGTCAAGTGACACAAATGTCCTCCTTATCAGCCCTACAATTCTATTGGCTTTGTTTATCTTTTCCGCTAAATGTTCTGAGAAATTTAACTTATTGTCTATCACTACTCCTATATCCTTTTCTGCATTAACTTCCTCCATCGCTTCATACATACTGTATCCTACCTTGTCTATCTTGCTTGTCCCAATCCGCATGTACTGTACTTGCATTTTTTTGGATGAAAAGGCATTAACCAATGCTCAGACCATCCCTTCATGCCCTCCACATCTCCTTGAAGCAAACTCACATCTTCCTTACTCCTTACTCTTCTATACAGCTTAGTGTCATCCGCATACAGGTATATCTCACTTCCATTAGTTATAACTTCAGGTAAGTCGTTGATAAATATACGAACAGTAGTGGTCCCAACACAGATTCCTGAGGTACCGGTACCCCACTTGTAATTTCCCTCCACCCCGAGCCTATTCCATTCACCAGTACCCTCTGTCTCCGATAATTCAGGAAGGCTTCTATCCATTTCACACATTTCTCCCCTATATTATAGCTTCCAACTTTCTCTATTAACCTTTTATGTGGGACCTTATCAAAGGCCTTCATAAAATCGCAATATACCACGTCTATAATATCACCATCCTCCAAAATTTGCATCCAATCATCTACCACCTTAATTAGCTGTAGTACTGTCGACCTCCCCGGCAAGAATCCGAACTGTCTTCCACTGAAAAGTTGGTTTGATTTCATAATTATGCTCCATTATTCCTTCTCTAATTACCATTTCCATTAGTTTACATACAACACTTGTCAAACTGACTGGTCTATAATTTCCTGGGTCATTTCTCTTTCCCTTCTTAAAAACAGCTGTAGGTCTAGAGTTTGATTATTAATACTGGGATTCAGGGCTTGTATGTGTGACGCATGTCGAGTGTGAGCATGCTGTCCAGAACGCCCAGTCAGGCCCCACTCTCGCTAGGATCGTCAGGGCAGGAACTTTGGCTGGAGTCTATGTAGAGTTTTCTAACTTAGTTCATGTGAGCCGTTGTACTATAAGTATTATGAATATGTATTTTGTTTTCATCTGAGTCAACGAGTTCTATTTTATATCATTAGTTATAAGTATTGTGTGTGAAACTTATTTGTAATGATGAGAGGAGAGAGAGAGGGATTACGTAACGGGGGGTCGGTGAGTGCGCCATGCGGGAGGTGGGCCTAACTCACTAGCACTCCCCTCCTCCCTCCTCCCCCTCAGTGCGTGGGAAAGCCTTTGTCTAGCCCAGATTGAGAGAGATAAGTTACGTAATGATTGTCAGTGGGCGGTCCTTAGTTGTTTACGATATGCTCACTAGAGGGCCGAGTATAAAAAGGGAAGTCTCGCCACATTTTCTTCAGAACTCATTAGGCAGAGCGACTTCTCATTTCCCTTGCTACTATATATATTCTTCTGACTGATGTGAACTTTCTCTACTACCGTACATTCTATCTCCTCTTTTCAAATACCCTTTTTAACTTCAATGGTCCCGTTGGTGCAGAGTTAGTCAGCCAACGTATTATCGCTGGAGTTCTCACGAGATATATGCCTAGTAGATAGCCTATTTTGGAAGGGATAATTTAGACTAGGATTGATTAATGTTTGTTGCACTCGTATATGCATTTCCCTGTGTATTATTATTATTGATCCTGTTTTCTGCTGGTCTAGGTAATGCTAGACTGGGATAAGGCTACTGGTGTTGTGATTCCCGATGTGTACTAGGTTTTGTTGAACCTGTACAATCACAACGGAGACGTGGGAAGCCTAGGTGGTCTTTCTGACTGTGTACCTTGTGAGTTTAGCACTGTGTTGCGAGTGAGGGCTTTTGCCTCTGCCACCCAACACTGTGCTAACTCGGTTGCTTTGACTTTGAGAGGATCGCCAGGAGAGAACCAGATACTAGCGATCTGGATCTCTCAAGAGAGCATCCCGTCAATTAACGTAATTTGGCCGCACAGCCTTAAGGACCTCGCTAGGCTACGAGCCGCTTGCTCAGCCATTGTTTCCTAGCCTACTATATCCCAGCTAGAGTTTGCTCGATCAGCAGATACAGAATAGTATTGAAGCTTACCTTATGTATACTATTGTTTAAGCACTATTGATTTCATGTGTTGCACGCTTAGCTACTTTAGAGATTAGTGGCCCACGAGCACAATCCGAGTAGGCTATTGCCGGTGCATTGGCGGAGTACTTCTTTTTAATGTTTGCCATTTACTATTGCATATTCTTATAATTCTTCTTATGTCAATTTAAACCTTTAATGCTATGTAATTGTCAGTGTGTTGCTTATGTGAATAGCTGTTCAAAATCCGATACGTACTTCTTATGAGCATCCGAGAAGCATCTAACTTTATCAGAAGATTCCTTGCTCGATGCTCAAGGACTATTGATTAACGTAACGTAATAGTGCCGATCCGAAGTAGAGGGTGGAGGACTTCTTAAGTTCTTAGTCAAGGGTGGATTACTTCGGCTTCGGCCAACACTATTCTTTGGTGTTGTTGTTTCTTACTTCTTTGTTTGATTGTTGACCAGACTAGATAATTCCTATCTCTTTATTAGTCTGTTGTGGAACACTAGTACCGAGTTCTTATATACCCCGTTATAGCAGATCGAGCTCTGGAGGGTATTGGTGTTTTTTTGTTCGGCTGGCAGTACTCAGGGTTTGGGATCGTGTGTTTCCGTTGTGGCAGCGAGCCGTACTCGAGTCCTGTTTGAGAGCCCTGGTGTACCCGAGTGCCAGGTCGTAACAAATGGCGACCTTGCTTAGGATTTTGTGAACAGTATAAATTTTTGCAGAGTTGTACAACATTTGTTTGTTTGTATTTTAGCGTGCATATTGAAGAATATTTTTTTTGTATGGCAATTAGTAGAGCATTTAAGAGACTCCAGTTAATTTAGTAATTAGTGCTTGCATAGGAAGTTTAACACTTTTGTCTCGAGAATTTTTTGTGGACTTCAGTATGTCGTGCACTAGCACTGACGATGAGCGAGAGATGCCATTTGAAGGTGTGCCGTTAGTAACCAGTGAGGAGGATGCTAGAGTTTTTGTGAGTAAGCGGTACCACGTGACGAAGGAGAGGCTGACTGGGGTGGATGTTTGTGGCTTGCACCTGATAGCCAAGGTTTTGGGCATTTCCAATGTAGTAGGGATGTCCAAGGGGAAGCTGATTTCCTGGGTGTTGCGTGGGCGACATGGGGTTTCGGAGGAGAGGGCGTTTGGGGGGGGTTCCTCCCCAGATCCCCTCTCACTCGACTCCCACAGTGCCGTCCACTCAGTTACCGGAGGTTAGCACTCTCCCACAGAGGGATGAGAATTGGCAGATTGGAGTGCCCTCAGGCGGTGCACATGGTGGTTCCCCAGTTTTTGCCCCCCCTCCTTCAGTAGTGGAAGCTCCCTCTTCCTGCCTGTCTCCAGATATGGTATTTAGACTTGAGCTTGCTAAAATTGAGGTTAGGAAGCAGGAGATTGAGGCTGAGACCAGGAGGCAGGAGGATGAGACTAGGAAGCAGGAGAATGAGACTAGGAGGCACGAGATTGAGGTTGAGGCTAGGAAGCAGGAGATTGAGGCTGAGACCAGGAGGCATGAGGCTGAGCTTAGGTACGACTCAGAGAAATATTGTGCTCAATTAGATTTAGATAAGACTCGTGCAGAGTCGACAGGGATTCGGATGGACCGTGAGGGCCAAGTAAGAGAACAGTCCTTGTCCCACTTAGTCAAATTGGGGCCGGTATTTAGTGAAACTGAAGTCACAGAATTTTTTAATCGTTTTGAGAAGAAGTGTAGGGAGCATAATTGGCCTGAAGAGAAGTGGGCAGCTCTAGTCTCCTCAAGACTTACGGGTAAGGGTCTGAAGGCTTATGATGCACTGCCTTTAGAGTCTTGCATTGACTACCCAGTATTGAAGAGAGCTGTCCTACGGGCATACGAGTTGCAACCAGAAACATATCGATTGAAGTTTCGGGGTGTTACAAAGACTAGGGAGGCGACCTTTCTTGAACATGCCCGGGACTTAAAAGATGCACTTACAAACTGGACACGTTCTGAGAAAGCTGAGACGGCCGAACAGTTGACTGAGCTGTTTCTGCTCGAGCAGTTTTATAAGTGTACTGGTGCAGAAATGACTTTAACTATTAAAGAAAAGAACCCAAAAACTCTACAGGAGGCAGCTGAGATGGCTGACCTCCGGCTATCACTAATTCGTGGGTGCGGGTCTGCCCAGCGTAGTGAGGCAGGTAACAAGGGGCGTGACGCCCCACCCCCCCGAGTTAGTGATATACATTATGCAAACAAGTACAAGAGCCATGATACCAAGACTGACCACAAGACTAGCACCGTCCCATTTAAGAAGGGGCCGGGCCCTTCCCAGTACCAAGGGAAGCCCAAAGGGGAGTTGGAGTGTTATCATTGTCATGAAAAGGGGCACTTTGCAAGAGTCTGTCCTAGCAAACCACCTACAGCAGCTGTGTCTTTGGCCTGCAACATTGGTGTGTCTCCGAAGTCATCTGAGTTTGCCCGGGGCAGTTCGTCAGAGGCTGAGGCACAGCCAATGCAGAAGCACCTGGGAGGCTCGAACCCTGCTCAGGATGCTTTTTGCGACCATAGAGGGCGGGGTTGCGTGATGTGGGCGGGGCGCAAGCATGGAGTAGAGGTCTTGCGTGATACAGGTGCTTCCCAGACTCTGATGAATAACTTGACTGGCTACCCTATAAACGCGGCTCGGGTGGTAGTGGTGCAGGGTATTAATGCAACTCGGTCATACCCGCTGGTGCGGTTGGAGTTGGAGGTGGATGGTGTGGCACGTGAATTGGATGTCGGGATTGTGGAGAAACTGCCAGTGGAGGGCGTCGACCTTCTTCTCGGCAACGACTTTGCAATGCCCGCTTCTGAGGTTCTACCCTTAGTCGTTGCCGAGAGGCCGGCCGACGTGAGTGGGGAAGAGCAAGAGTGGGTCGAGCGGTGCCAGGCACAACCCATGGCGTGTGTTGTCACCCGAGCTCGGGCAGCTAAAGTGTCACAGCCTAGTCCTCCGTCTTCAGACCAGCGGAGGAACGATCAACAGGAGGAGGCTAAAGCTGGAGTTGGTTTTAAGAGTTTTGACTCGGCGGCTCTCCCGGGTGATTCAGTATTGGCACCTATGTTAGAGTCTGGAGAGGCCCCAGGACCTGTCACAGCTAGTGAGGAGGTAGGGCAGGAAGAGACTCCGAGGCAGCAACGTTGCACACAGAGAGAAAAAAGGGTTGCTCAGTTTGATATTGGGGGAGGACTTGGGTTGCTTCGGAAGCATCTAGACAGGTTGGTTCCCTCAGATATTTGTAAACTGCAGTTGGAGGATCCGGAAGTTCAGAAGTGTGGTAATGGTGCTGTCGAGATCAAACATGAGGACGGGGAAGCATGTCATGTGAACCTGTTGGAGGAGTTTGTGAGGCAACCACCTGAGCAGCCTACTGTCCCTGCGTTGGTCTGCCGCGGCCAAGGTGGAGAAGGAGAGGGGGGCAGTAGGGCACAGGTGGAGGAGAGTAGGGATTGTCATGTCTCGGCGGAGCAGTGGGCGGGGGACACGAGTCTGGTGGCTGTGGAAGCGCTAGAGCACCTGCCTGAGCAGCAGTGTGCAGCACTCCAGCACCAGCTCGGTTCATACCCCACTGGTCGTGCCGAGCCCCTGAGTCTCACAACTCGGGCGGTGCGAGATGTTCCGCGAGCAGGTCACGTGAATGTTGAAAGACCGTTAGCCTCGTTGTTTCGGTGGTTCAAGGTGGGCGACGAGGCTTTGGCATGGTTGCCAGGTCAGGGTCGACCCATGGCTGCCAAGGGTGGTGGTCAAAAGGAGGACATTGAGCAGATTGGTGAGGTTGGCTGTGGAGTGGATGTGCCCGGTCGTCACATAGCCTCCCAATGCTGCTCTAGTCTAATGCAACAGTCCTACCATAGACCGACTGTATCTGGCCATGTCGCTAAAAGCGGTGATGCTGCGCAGGCAGATGTCGTCACAAGGAATGCGGGGGTGCGCATGTACGGTATCGGCGGGGAAGCCTTAGCAATAATGAACTATGGGAGTGACTGCACAGGTGGTACTGATTGTCCCTCTCATGACCTGGCTGTTCTAGGGACGAAGGTGGAGAAGGAGGGAGACTACAGGTTAGAAGCTGCGGTCTCGGCTGGGTTGTGGGAGGGCACTAGGCATGTTGTTCGTGGAGACAGTGCAAGGCAGTTGTTTACTAGGCTATGGCAGTACTTTCGCATGTTTGTTGCTTCTCCAGGCCTGATGTACGGGGTAGAATCCGACATGCAGGCTGGAGATAGTGCAAGGCTCAGTTTAATTCCCTACCGTATAAATCCTGCTCGACAGCCTATGGTGCAAGCAGAGCTGGATTACGTGTGGACGAAGGGTCTGAGGGATAAGGAATGTCGTGAGTGGTCGTTGCCTGTAACCTTGCAACCGGTGTTAAGTGGCAAGATCAGTGAGTGTGTTGATTGCGAGAGTGTGTGTGCATTATCCCTGACAGACGCCTATACCTTATCAAGAGTTGACGACACCATAGACCGCCTCGGGGCTATCACGAAAGTAGATTTAGTAAAAGGTTACTGGCAAGTACCTTTGTCCGAGCGTGCTAAAGGGGTATGTGGTTTTGTTGTGGACGGGAGTACCTACCAGTGCAATGTTATGCCTGACGGACTTAAGAATGCACCAGCAACGTTTCAGAACCTGATGAATGAAATTGTAATTGCCTATGGTCCGGTCGTTGTAGTTTACCCAGATCATCACCCTCTCAAGATCTTGGACCAGTTTCACAATCGGAATATGAGGCTGACCAGGTGGTCACTAAGGTTATTGGTATATAACCTGGACATACGCCATATTGCCGGTTGTGACAACGTGGTTGCAGATGGTCGTTCAAGGGTATATGATCCTGGGTAGATTGACACACGGGTAGCCTCCTGCTTTAGTTTGAATAGTATTTTGCGCTTGGTGCTTGTTGGCTCGCGGTTGTAGCCCAGCGTATTGGGTCGTAAAGCAGGAGTTGAGCGTTTGGTATAGAAGAAAATAGGGTGCCCTTATAGTGCAGCCGGGAAAAACATATTAAAATATAAAAATCATAAAAAACTCTTTCTTTTTTATATAGATAATTGTATAAGTTTGTCATAGCCTATAGAGTTTGAGTAGTCCACGAACTATCAAACGGCTGAGCTGCTGTAAGCTCGCTCTGGGAGCATGATATTGTGTCTTTTGCTATTGTTGGGAGGAGTTATAAAATGTGAATTTTTTTTTTAATAAGACGTGTTTTGGTGATAAACTCAGCTTTGTTTTAGTGCCATGCGGTCGCTGGGTTGTGAGGGGCTTGATGGGGTTCTGTGTGTGTCAGATTTTAGCTCAGGGTTGAGCAAGTAAAATCTTGGGGGAGGTGTGACGCATGTCGAGTGTGAGCATGCTGTCCAGAACGCCCAGTCAGGCCCCACTCTCGCTAGGATCGTCAGGGCAGGAACTTTGGCTGGAGTCTATGTAGAGTTATCTAACTTAGTTCATGTGAGCCGTTGTACTATAAGTATTATGAATATGTATTTTGTTTTCATCTGAGTCAACGAGTTCTATTTTATATCATTAGTTATAAGTATTGTGTGTGAAACTTATTTGTAATGATGAGAGGAGAGAGAGAGAGATTACGTAACGGGGGGTCGGTGAGTGCGCCATGCGGGAGGTGGGCCTAACTCACTAGCACTCCCCTCCTCCCTCCTCCCCCTCAGTGCGTGGGAAAGCCTTTGTCTATCCCAGATTGAGAGAGATAAGTTACGTAATGATTGTCAGTGGGCGGTCCTTAGTTGTTTACGATATGCTCACTAGAGGGCCGAGTATAAAAAGGGAAGTCTCGCCACATTTTCTTCAGAACTCATTAGGCAGAGCGACTTCTCATTTCCCTTGCTACTATATATATTCTTCTGACTGATGTGAACTTTCTCTACTACCGTACATTCTATCTCCTCTTTTCAAATACCTTTTTTAACTTCAATGGTCCCGTTGGTGCAGAGTTAGTCAGCCAACGTATTATCGCTGGAGTTCTCACGAGATATATGCCTAGTAGATAGCCTATTTTGGAAGGGATAATTTAGACTAGGATTGATTAATGTTTGTTGCACTCGTATATGCATTTCCCTGTGTATTATTATTATTGATCCTGTTTTCTGCTGGTCTAGGTAATGCTAGACTGGGATAAGGCTACTGGTGTTGTGATTCCCGATGTGTACTAGGTTTTGTTGAACCTGTACAATCACAACGGAGACGTGGGAAGCCTAGGTGGTCTTTCTGACTGTGTACCTTGTGAGTTTAGCACTGTGTTGCGAGTGAGGGCTTTTGCCTCTGCCACCCAACACTGTGCGAACTCGGTTGCTTTGACTTTGAGAGGATCGCCAGGAGAGAACCAGATACTAGCGATCTGGATCTCTCAAGAGAGCATCCCGTCAATTAACGTAATTTGGCCGCACAGCCTTAAGGACCTCGCTAGGCTACGAGCCGCTTGCTCAGCCATTGTTTCCTAGCCTACTATATCCCAGCTAGACTTTGCTCGATCAGCAGATACAGAATAGTATTGAAGCTTACCTTATGTATACTATTGTTTAAGCACTATTGATTTCATGTGTTGCATGCTTAGCTACTTTAGAGATTAGTGGCCCACGAGCACAATCCGAGTAGGCTATTGCCGGTGCATTGGCGGAGTACTTCTTTTTAATGTTTGCCATTTACTATTGCATATTCTTATAATTCTTCTTATGTCAATTTAAACCTTTAATGCTATGTAATTGTCAGTGTGTTGCTTATGTGAATAGCTGTTCAAAATCCGATACGTACTTCTTATGAGCATCCGAGAAGCATCTAACTTTATCAGAAGATTCCTTGCTCGATGCTCAAGGACTATTGATTAACGTAACGTAATAGTGCCGATCCGAAGTAGAGGGTGGAGGACTTCTTAAGTTCTTAGTCAAGGGTGGATTACTTCGGCTTCGGCCAACACTATTCTTTGGTGTTGTTGTTTCTTACTTCTTTGTTTGATTGTTGACCAGACTAGATAATTCCTATCTCTTTATTAGTCTGTTGTGGAACACTAGTACCGAGTTCTTATATACCCCGTTATAGCAGATTGAGCTCTGGAGGGTATTGGTGTTTTTTTGTTCGGCTGGCAGTACTCAGGGTTTGGGATCGTGTGTTTCCGTTGTGGCAGCGAGCCGTACTCAAGTCCTGTTTGAGAGCCCTGGTGTACCCGAGTGCCAGGTCGTAACATATGTATACGGCTTCTAGTATTGGGAGTCGTCTGGGGTCATTTTCTTTATCTACTATGGTGGTTAGTTTATTTAAATCGTTACGTGTAAGGGGGGGGGGGGTTTGGGTCAGGTAGTGATCTTTTATGGCTCCTGCCTGAAGGTGAAGGGTTAGCCGTCGGGATAGACGAGTCCGCGTCATACCAATGTATGATTGAGGTCCACAGTCCTCAAAATTACAAGTAAATTGGTATATTACGTGATCGTCAGTCATCGGGCTTTTTGTTTTGGTGGGAACAGGTCTGTTACGGAGAACAAGGTTGGAGGTCTTAGGGGTTTTGTAATATATGATTAATTTGACTTTGTTTTCCGGGTTGGTGGGGAGGACATGTTTAGCTACTATTTCTTTTATGACGGCCTCGTCAGTTTTGTGGTCGGAGGACATGTAATTACGGTAGAGTATTTTTATTTCATTAGGGGGGTCAATGTTGGGGGGCTTTTGGGTGTACCACTTTTCAAGGTGGTGGTTGATGGTGCTGGAGACGTCAGAATAGGAATATCCATTATTTACTAGGACTTGTGATAATCTTTCCAGTTCCTGGTGGGTGTCGGCCCAAATAGAGCAGTGTGTGAGGGCTCTCCTGACGTAGGCGGAGATGGAGGATAGGAGATAACGACGGGGGCATTCGCTGTCACCATTGAGGCATTGTCCTGTGTTGGTAGGTTTAGTGTAAGATTATCACAAGTCCTAGTATATATATACAGTACCTGTATATATATATATATATACTATATATATATATATATATATATATATATATATATATATATATATATATATATATAATATATATATATATATATATATGTATATATTATATACTCTATATATATAAATATCTAAGTAAGATTTCCACAACAATAAGCACATTACCTTGTAGATTATAATTGAAGGTAAAAGCCCTCTCTGATGGGCCAGATATTCAGCCTGGCTCCATGGACTATATTATGACTTGTGGGATACTGTTGTTGAGTTACTGGTTGGTGTGAGTGGTGGCTGGTGACAGGCCTTGATGTCTGTGTACAGGATGTTTGTATTATCATGTAGACACGCATACATACGTACATACACACGCATATGTGAAAAGAGTTGAGATTAGGACAACTAGGAGATTAAATAAATTAAATTTGTGAAGAATATATAGATGGAGTCGAATACACACTCCATGGTAAAATAGAGAGGCGGATGGATTTCATTAGACCACAGTCACCCGCCCACACATACAGACATAATACATACAAGCTTATACACACTCATGCAAGTATACACACATATACAAACACACATACAGACATATAGATGCGTCACACATCGTACTCGGTCTCTTATCAACAACACAATATCCCTTCCTGTAACATAACGTTTATTTTCATCTTCTGTTGGCTCTCATTAGACGATAATATTCAGCGTACAGAGTTATAAATCAAGGGTATAAAAAGGAATATAAAATAATGAGGTACAGTATGTTGATAGTGATTTACCTTTCTATCCTTATCAAAAATGGGTTATTAAAGGGGTGATATTTCTGGTACCCTTTCTCCCTCATGTTTATCCTCATTAATTTTGAGATTGTTGTGCCACTATTATTAAATGTACACATTAGGTTAAAGGTGCTGTATTTTCAGCATGAGTTAATCATAAAGAGATACGGCATAGACCAGGACAGAAATACAATTCACAAACTTTATTTATTTAATCACTATGTACACTGAGGAGTGACTCAACTAGTCCCCCAATAATGACTCCTGAAGTTATACAGATAGCAATATATATCACGACTCTTGTATATACAGTATATTACCTAAACTAATATCTGTACACTGGGTAGCGACTCAACTAGTCCCCCAATAAGACTCCTGAAGTTATACAGATAGCAATACTGTATATATTATGACCCTTATACATACATACATAAAATTTTAAGACTGAGTGTTCCACATATAAGTGCAGTTTCAGTCTCTTGTCCTAATGGCGGCGTTCCAGGCAACCCTGTTAAGGGCTGCTTCACTTGTCAAGTTCTTGGATTTGATATCGGCGCATATAGTCCGATCCCAGGTCTTCCTCGGTCCACCCCTTGATGCAGCTCCCTCCACAATCACAGACCTGCATTTTTTCACCCAATTATGTTCATCCATTCTCTGCACATGTCCATACCATCCCAGTCTACTTGTACGCATCACCTCGCTAATACTCTTTATACCTAAACGTCTCCTCAGCTCAACATTTGTTATTCTATCCTGTAGCCTGGCTCCACACATCCATCTCGCCATTCTCATCTCATTACACTCCATTCTGTTGATATCCTCTACTTTAATGGCCCATGTTTCTGAGGCATACGTCATTGCACTTCTAACACATGAGGCATACACCTTTCCCTTCAGGGGAGGCATTCTTTTCATGGTCAGGATTGGCATCAGTTCTCTGAACTTCCCCCAGCCACACCTAATTCTAGCAACAGTGGCAGCCTTGGCCCCACCACCGACAGAGATGGTATCTCCTAGGTAGCAAAATATATATATGCTCAGGCCCAATCCCCATTTTGGGGGTAGCCGACTCAAGAGAGAGCAAGAACAGGGAAAACACAAAAACACATAAAACAACAAATAAACACAGATAAAAAGCACAAACTCACACACATCCAGGTCACCCAGGAGAAGACCCAGAGACCAGGGTCACCAAGGTCGCTCCAGCACTCCCCCGGCCCCCGACCACCCGGAGAGGTTCCGATCTCAGAAGGCAGACATGCAGCGGAGCCAAAGCCACAAGCCCTCCCACCACACTTCCAGGCGCACAGTAAGACAGTTATGCGAGAAGTATTTAGAGAAGCATAAGGAGATATTTTGGGCTTTTATGGACTTGGAAAAAGCATATGATCGTGTGGACCGTGAAGCAATGTGGAAGGTGTTAAGGATTTATGAAATAGGAGGAAATTTGTTAGAAGCAGTTAAGAGTTTTTATGAAGGGAGCAGAGCATGTGTGAGAGTAGGAAATGGTGAGTTGAGTGAATGGTTTGAGGTAAAGGTAGGTTTGCGACAAGGTTGTGTAATGTCACCATGGCTGTTTAATATGTTCATGGATGGTGTGGTGAGGGAGGTGAAAAGGAGAACTATGGGAAGAAGACTGGGTTTAGTAGGAAAGAATGGTAGAGATTGGGAGTTGAATCAGTTGCTGTTTACTGATGACACAGCATTGGTGGCAGATTCTGATGAGAAACTGCAGCGGGTAGTCAAAGAGTTTGGTATGGTTTGTGGAAGGAGGAAACTGAAGGTGAACGTCAATAAAAGTAAAGTAATGGTGTGAAATAGGGAAGAGCATAGAGTGAATCTAGATGTGAGGCTGGATGGGGAAATATTGGAACAAGTAGAGTGTTTTAAATATCTAGGAGGAACGATAAGCAGGAGTGGAGGTGTGGAAGTGGAGGTAAAACAGAGAGTGTGTGAAGGAAGGAAGGTTTTCGGAGCAATGGGAAGTATGTGGAAGACGAGAAATCTCGGAGTGAAAGTAAAAAGTGCACTATATCAAGGAATTGTTGTGCCAACAGTGATGTATGGGGCTGAGACATGGACTCTGAAGAAAAAGGAGAAAAGAGGACTGGATGTGATGGAGATGAGCTGCTTGAGGAGTAAGTGTGGAGTTACTCGTAGAGACAGATTGAGGAATGAAGAGATACGTAGGAGAGTGGGGCAGCAGTAACATTTGTCGGCCAGAGTGGACAGAAGGGTGCTGAGCTGGTATGGTCATGTTGAACGAATGGGAGATGAAAGGCTTACAAAGAGAATATGGGAGTCAGGTACAAGGGGAGATAGAAGGGCAGGAAGACCCCCATTGAGATGGAGAGACTCTGTAAGAAAGGCTTTGGATGATAGAGGAATGACTATAGGTCAGGCAGGGGAAGTGGTGGTGGACAGGAGTGAATGGAGAATGCTTGTGAATAGTTGAGTGAACACATGGTCATACATAATTATATTTGTTAATAGTAGAGAAATTAATATATATTAATATAATCATAATAATATCATAGCCTTAATATATGGTAAAACTTGTTCACCAGCTCCAAAGACTCATTTCCAAATTTCACAGCCACAGTATTATCACTTAACACAAGCTCGCCTTTGCACACTACGCACTCAAATTTCTCTATTTCTGACTTATCCTTCGGCAGGGGTCCCTTTATTCTACTACAGGGCTTACTCCCATGGTGTACCCAACATCGACAGATGTTGGGTGTGGTGGAGTGGTCATGCCACTGGATTGGTAATCCAATGGACCCGGGTTCAAATCCCGATATGTCAATGGGAAGATATTATTGGGATTGAATTTGTGCTGTACCTAGTATCAGTGCATTACCACAAAGCCCACCGAAATGCCAAAAAAATACCCTCATTGTTCCCTGATTAAATAACACTGTATGAATATTCCCATATTCAAAATATGTTACAGGGCGACAATGCCTAGTGAGTTCACTGCTCAATAGGTGGCGTTCTGAGAGTGAGGGTCTGAGTCTGGAGGGTGAGACGGTGAAGCACTTGAGCGAAGCAACCAGCCGCTTCAGAGATGGAGCTGCTTCGAGCCATGATGGATGCTTCACATGTCTCACTCCCCAGACTGGAACAAGACCTCACAGGCTTCACAGTGTTGAGCTGTGGAATGTACAGGCTCTTAGACTATGCCCGAGAGGGAGTAGTTGGAATATATAAAAAAAAAAAAAAAAATGCTACATCGAATTGAGTTAACGCCCACTCCCTTTCCACACACTGCACATGGGTATGCACCGCTCTTTTCCACATTGCCTCGTCTCAATTTACAATGCATAACCTTGGTTTTGTTAATATTGACTCTTAAACCCTTGCTCGCCATGCCCTCTCTCCACTCTCTGAATTTGGCCTCAGCATCTTGCATACTGTCAGCTATTAGGACTAAATTGTCTGCATAAAACAGTTCCAACGGGAGTCTGCCTCTAAAAACTCTAGACAGTGCCTCCAGGACCATAATAAAGAGGAGGGGGCTTAACACTGAACCCTGATGGACTCCAACACGGACTGCGAACTCATCACTCAGTACACCCTTCACCCTCACCGCACTTCGCAAATCCTCATACATCTTCATTATCACACGCACCAGCCACTCTTCCACACCCTTGTATATATAATACCTATACTAATATCCATACACTGGGTAGCGACTCAACTAGTTCTCCAATAATGACTCTGTATTGATATTACCTATACTAATATCCATACACCGGGTAGCGACTCAACTTGTTCTCCAATAATGACTCTTGTATTGATATTACCTATACTGATATCCATGCACTGGGTAGCGACTCAACTAATCCTCCAATAATGACTCTTGTATTGATATCACCTATACTAATATCCATAAACTGGGTAGCGACTCAACTAGTTCTCCAATAATGACTCTGTATTGATATTACCTATACTAATATCCATACACCGGGTAGCGACTCAACTTGTTCTCCAATAATGACTCTTGTATTGATATTACCTATACTGATATCCATGCACTGGGTAGCGACTCAACTAATCCTCCAATAATGACTCTTGTATTGATATTACCTATATTAATATCCATGCACTGGGTAGCGACTCAACTAGTGCTCCAATAATGACTCTTGTATTGATATTACCTATACTAATATCCATGCACTGGGTAGCGACTCAACTAGTCCTCCAATAATGACTCTTGTATTGATATTACCTATACTAATATCAGGAAAAAAGGGACATACTCTGTTGGCCAAGATATAAGGAAGTCATTAGTGTACAGGGAGTTAATGAGTCTTCTTTTTAAAGGGATTAGCAACTAGCCTGGGTCAACCACCCATAGAGGGCCTTCTCACGCTCACATGTAAGTATGGAAAGGTGCACATGTGAGCGGAAAGACTCAAGGCGGGAACATAGAAATTTGAATCAAAGGACGGAGGGGGGGGGGGGGGGGGGGGGGGGGGTTCTCAGGTTTAAGGCTTGGGTTAATTAGCGGTATCACCAAAATACGGTATAAATGAGCACAGGGGTAGTGAGAGCTCTAATATAGATGGGAGCGGTTAAGCGCACTTGGGAGGCAAGACTTTGTTACTACGTTGCTATAGAATTAATTTAAATATAAATGTTCCGAATACCTGGACCAATCAGGAACACACAACATTGAACACAATATAAAATAATACACATTAACACATATACTGTAGATATACTGACAAACATATAGGCCTTTATATCCATGCACAATGGTCACGATCACTTCACTCACACAATTACAATACAATCCTGAATCACGGAAGTCTTTTGTTTCCGCCAGCAACAGGAAGAGCAAGAGAACCAAAACCAGGAAGATTCGGATGACTCTCGCTTCTGATATTGACATAGACGATGCTATGTCACTCTTGTCGGGGTTTGGAGACGAAGACGAGCATCGTCATGATGGTGGGAGACAGTGACGCCTATGGTGGTGTTGGGGAGGGGGTGGTGGAACAAGAAAGGGGAAGACGCATCACTTCACCACCAACAAGGGTACAGTACCGGATGATTTTCGTTATCTTGCCCTATTTCATATTTCATATTTCATGCATATGTACATGTTAGGTGTGTATGAGCGATGTTTGATCCATATTTTGTTAGGTTATAGGGAGGTAAATGCTCAAAATGGGAATTTGGGGAAGTCGGTGGGACGAATTGGCTTTTTTCCCATACAACCTTTGCTTTATGTAACGCGTGTTTGCGTACCGCGGCCGTTTGGCTGGATGAATCACCCGTGTTACCCCCCAATGTCTGACTGTATATAGAATACCTGATCAGCGGTGTTCACTACCGCGTCTCTTCACTAGGGAACTCTGGCCTTACTGAATTTATATAACTTCTTGAAATCAGTCCAGCACCCAGGATCACGATTATTACGTTTATAATACACTGAACAAGAGCTCGCACTTCTTGCTGATGTGAAGGGCTATTCTACCTGTCATAATTATGGAGAAATATCAAAAGAGATCATTCGCTTCTACTACTATCACTCACCAGGAACACAATACATATATGCAATTAATACAGAACTTTATGAATCAAAATTTTGTATAGTAGTCTCCCTGGGTATACTGACCATATCAACTAGTTACGGTAATTAACCAAATTATCTTAAATACAATTGGATGTGCTGAAGGTAATATTAGGCCAGAGAAATACTTAAGCAAAACGGAAGACTGTATACACGTGGAGTCCCTAGATAACTACTGTACTACAAAAGGCAAACCTGCCTGTAATAAGTGTCTCCCTCAAAGTTGAAAGAGTAACAGAGCCAAATTAAAGGCTGTTGTTGATCATCTTCATTTATTTTATATTTGTTTTGGTCTATTGGAGAGTGGTGTGCGTGTTTACTGAAGTGAAATGGATTGGAAGAGGAGGTGTTTTTGAGAGCTAGCTGGATTACTCTCTGTGTAAGTGAGAAACAAACAGAAACAATGAGGGAGGCCAGACAAATGAAACAGGGGTTCCTACAACTCTGTATCAAATGCCTATGAGGCCTCCCCCTGCTCGATTGGTGTCTACAATCTCCCCAGTATATACCAGAATGGTCACTCCATGTGGTAACAGAAATACGGGACAGTCGGATTAACTATACAGTACAGTATAATTATATGCGCGTGTCAGGGCAAACTTCTCCAAAAGTTAATACTACCGTTAAGTTGGCCCTGGTTGATTTGAGGTTCTGGTCTTAGCAGGCAGACACACAGCAGAATTGCACCACAATGCCCGCCTACATCACTTCCAAGCATGGCCCTTCATATATACATCGGCTCCACGGGCCGGGTAACTGACGGACTATTATCAAGTCCAACTGGCGCCCGACACCCACTCCCTAACTCATTAATGTACACAAACATTATATACAATCAAATAGTATGGGGCCAGTGAATCTGTCTTAACCTTAATATTCAGTCCGAGGCCCATTCAAGTGTTGATAAATTTCTGGGCGAGCAATAGCAAGCTGGTAATGTAAAATAAATTGGACAACGGCCGGGACATTTCTGGGTGAGCAATAGCAAGCTGGTAATGTAAAATAAATTGGACAACGGCCGGCACATTTTTGTATTGATTTTTTTTTTTTTTAAATATAGCTTGAAGGGGGTCTGGGTGGGTCATTTTTAATTTGGTGGAAAATCTGGGAAGGCTATTTTGTACGCCTAAGGGACAAGCTTAAATATATTGCTCGAAAATGGCAAAAGCAAGCAAAATCCTCAATATAATAACCCACAAGACGTCGGACCATAAAGTTTTAAACCCTCTGATATAGCTCCAAAGAGAGTCATCTCCTCACAACACAAGGACTACAGCGACATGACCGACCGAACGCATGAGGTATTTACTTAAGGGGAGCGTCCGCCAAGGCCCAAACTAGTGTGGATTGGAAAATCTGAAATTGAGATTTTTATTGCAGCAGTGATGGGAACACTGTAGGAGTGATGTGGCAAAGTTTAAACTCGTAAAATAAAAAATACTCTAAATACAGGCCCCCTGCACTCATGACGTGTATGTGGTATCGTGGTATGAACGATAGTAACCAATACAATCGCGTTATTATGCACAAATATAGACAAATTACAGTCAACAAAGGTATCTGGCACCTCAGCTGAACCTGGGAGAGTAAGGGTTAGTCCCTAGACCTCATCATCTAAGCCATCATCATCCAAGCCATTATCATCATCCAGGCCATCATCATCATTATCATCCAAGCCATCATCATCATCCAGATGCCAAGACATGCACAAACATATTATATATTCAACACTAAACAGATCTAACCCATCCAAACCAACCCTAACACAACCTAGAGTAATCTAAAATGGCCTAATTTGGCATAAATGAGGTGCGCGGTTCATGACGCCATTGACGCCAAATGAATAAAATACCTTTTGGGGGGGTTCAGGTGGCATATGTGACGTTAACCACTCCGTTAGAACCGTATGGCTTGTCCTACAGTGACTCGCTAGGATCGCCAGGGCAGTGGATGTGGCTACAGTTTATGTATTAGGGTGTGCTTTATTTCATATGAAAGCTTGTGTCATGGGCAGTCCAGAAAGGCTCTTTGTTTTCACCCATGTCAAGGCTTTCTATATTTAATTGTAAAGTATATGTTTTATCATTAACTAGTAATGATGGGATCTGGGAGAGAGAGAGAGAGTAGAACAGAGTGAGAGGGGGGCGCGCAGTGTTTTTGCCCCGCTCGATGATGTCACGGCTGGCTGCCTCGTGGGGGTTGGTTGAGGGAGGTCCTTACCATGTTGCTAGCTTCTTTGCTAGTGGTTAGAGGACTTGTTACCGCTTTTTTCCCACGCGGCTCGACCTAGTGCAAGTATATATACAGGTTCCTCGCCACTCTCTCCCTCAGATCTGGTTTCTAGAACGCATCTATCTTATCCCTTGCTACCTGTCCCCCGCACTGCACCTGAGAATCTTTTCCTCTGCCTACCTCTCTCTTTTTTCATATCTTTCACCACCTTTTATTAATATTATACCCCCTCTGGTTAACTCTGCAAAATCAGCTTCATGCTGGCCAGTTGTATTGTGCGTTAAGGTCTGATATAACCCATGTATGTTAGTGTTAAGATAAGTTGATCACGAAGCATTGGTTGGCATTTATATTGTTTAGTACCGCTTCCTATAATTATTAGTGTACTGCTGGATTAGATAATGCTAGACTAGGGGTCTGATATTATAAGGTATTGTTTCCTATGAGTGCAGGCTTTAGGAAAAAGCTGCACGACATACCTGAGAACTGGAGTTGATTGAGTAAATTCTAGTCTGTGTGCCATTGAGAGTAGAGCATGCACGAATGAGGGCTTTTTGCCTATACCATTCTGCACTGTTCTAGTCTCGATTGTTTGTCTTTGAGGTACGCCAGGAGAACGCTTGATACTTCGGTATTAAGGTTTCTCAAGAGAGCTACCCTTCCCTATAACGTAATATTTGACGCACAGATTTGAGATTTGCACTAGGCTATGCGGCATGCCATGCGCACCAGTATCTCGTATCATTGACTCTAGCTAGACTTTATCAGTCACAGTAGACATTAAGTATATTAACCTAATTACTCTTTTTATGCATACCCATTTATGATTACACAAACATTTCGCAGCCTAGTTTGATGTATGGAGACACAAACGACTTAGGCTCTTTTTGTTGATAGGAATACTGCATTGTCGTGGCGATTAATATTGTTGTAGTGTTTAGGATATTCTTGGCTCCGACGGCATTATATATTCTGCCTTTTTGTGTGCATAGCCTGCACGAGCATTGTTCCGCTGCCTGCCTTTTTGGGTTCCATTTCCGATACGAGCATCTTTATAGCATCTAACATTTAAAGAAGATTCCTTGTTAGTGTTGAAGGACTTTAGTGCACTTTCTTTCATGCAGGAGTGCCTGACATTTATTGATTAAAGTAACGTAAGCTGTAACTTCTCTTACCACCTTACTTTGCATACCATAACTAAGCACCTTCGGTTATAGGTAGTAATAGGCTGTTTTCACATAACATTAAGCCTAGAGTAGATGCACATTTATTGAGAGTTTGGTAGCCTATTATTGCATATAGAACTCTGAGAGTATTTGTGTTCTTTGTTCACTGGGAATATACATCAGAGGTTGGATCTAGCGCTTTCCGTTGTAGCATTTATGCCATTACTAGTCCAATGAATAAGAGCCCTGATATATTTAAACCTCAGTCGTAACAAATGGCGACCTTACCTAGGATTTGGTGAACCTACATTTATTAAGCAGGGAACATTTGTTGTTTTGGGGAATATTTTGCGGGGATCAGCAAGAATAATTTTTTTTCGCAACATAGTATAGCCCTTGAGTATTTCCGAGAATTTTTGTGTGTATATTGAGGTATAAGAGTTTGGGGTGCTTCTTTTCTGAATATTGAGGTGGGAAATTTTTGAGAGCATCATGTCTTATGCCGGATCAGAGGAGAATGGAGACACAGTACGTAATGTCGAAACTGAGGAACAGCAGCATGATGAAAGGGTTAATCGGGTGAACTGTGAGGAGGATGCTAGGATATTTTTGCAATGGCCTGTTACTGCCGAGCGGTTGGAGGGTATGGATCGGTACGGTCTTCAATGCCTGGCCACAGCTATCGGTCATGCGGTTACTAGCAGCATGACCAGGGATAACTTGATATCGTGTGTACTGGGCAGGGTGACTGGTGAGCGAGATGGGTTGAGTGCTCAGAGCCCTTCGGCCATGCTTCCCCTACACTCGACTCCCAGCCATCCCAGTAGTTTGCCGACCCCGGGTACGCTACCGCAGTTGGGTGGTGACTGGCAGGGTGGGTTGCCCCTGGGGGGACCACCGGTAATTTCAAACATTGTAGCACCTTCACCTCCTCCAGGGTTAACTCCAGAATTATTGCTTCAGCTCGAATTAGCTAAGCTTCAGCAGCAACAAAGGGCGTGTGAGCTTCAGCAGCAATTAGAATTAGCCAAGATAGAAGAGAGAAAAACTATCAGTCAAGCAAAAATCCAAGCTGAGTCGACTAGGTACTGTGCCGACATGGACGTAGAGAAGTCGCGAGTAGAGACAACGGGACAGCGACTTGGGGCTGGTAACCGTGTTCATGAGCAGTCTCTCTTACACTTATTGAAACTGGTTCCGGTGTTTGATGAGAGTGGTGTAACAGAATTTTTCGCACGCTTTGAGAAGAAGTGCCAGGAACACCAGTGGCCAGAGAATAAATGGGCAGCACTTGTATCCTCTAGATTAATAGGCAAGGGTCTTAAAGCCTACGATGCGTTACCTTTGGAGTCATGTATTGTGTATGAGGATCTCAAGGAGGCTGTCCTGAGGGCTTACGAACTGCAACCAGAAACGTACCGTTTGAAGTTCCGGGGTGTAACTAAGGGAAGAGATAGCACCTTTTTGGAACACGCCCGGGACTTGTCCGATGCTATGGGGAACTGGCTCCGATCTGAGAAGGTAACAACGTTTGATGGAGTTAAGCAGTTGATGATGTTGGAGCAGTTCTTTAAGAGCACGGGCGGTGATCTAACTTTGAACTTAAAGGAGAAAAACCCAAGAACTCTAGTCGAAGCAGCAGAAATGGCTGATCGACGGCTGTCGTTGATTCGGGGTTGCGGGTCCTCACAGAAGTACGATGTAAGTGCTAAGGACCGTTATTCTCCCCCTCCCCGTAACAATGACACATTTAAACAGAAGAGCCATGAAACTAAAACTGAATCCAAACCTTACACCACACTGTATGTGAAAAGTCAGGGGCCTTTTACATCACAGTATAAGCCGAAACCGAAATTTATGTGTTTTAGGTGCCACCAGGAGGGTCATAAGGCAAATGAGTGCCCTAGTCGACCTCCTCCGGCAGCCGTGTCTTTTGCTCACGGCATTGGAGTGTTCAAGAGGACATCAGAGTTTGTTAGAGGCATTTCTTCCGAGGTAAATACACTGCCAGTGCAGAAGGATCTGGAAGGCTTATTCCCTGTCCGTGATGCCTTTAGTGACCACAGGGGACTCGGTTGTGTGGAGTGGGGGGGTAGAAGACATGAGGTGAGAATTTTGCGTGACACTGGGGCATCGCAAACATTGTTGAGAAATTTCACTGGTAAACCTGTCAATACGGCGCGGGTGGTTGTGGTTCAGGGAGTTAATGCGACAAGGTCATACCCGCTTGTAAGAATGAAGGTGGAAGTTGATGATGTGACTCGGGACCTGGATGTAGGAATTGTGGAGAAGTTACCTGTTTGGGGCGTCGACCTCCTTCTCGGCAACGACTTTGCGGGACCTACTTCTGAGGCGCCACCCTTGGTCGTTGCCGAGAAGCCGGCCAACGTGAGTAGGGAGGAGCAGGAGTGGGTTGAGAAGTGTCCGGTGCCGCCTATAGTGTGTGTTGTCACCGGAGATCCTGCATCCAGGGAGTCACATTCTGGTCAACAATCTTTAGATCAGCGGAGGAAGGGTACCGAGAAGGGGTTGAAAGTTGATGCGGTTGAGAGTTTAGTATCAACGGACCTTCTCGGGGACTCATTATTAGGACCACATTTCGAGTCTGGAGAAGACCCAGTAACTGTTCCTGAAAAGGCAGAGGATGGGCTTAAAAAGACGAAAGAGTTGAAGGAGGACAGTGATGCACAGTCGGGAGATGTAGCGACAAGGTACCCTGACGCGTACCCTATGAGAAATGGGTCGGCGAAGACGGTGGTCCGAAGCTTGCTAGTGTATTTTTCCCGGTATGGTTACCCGCAGGGGATTCAGTCAGTCCAGGGACCCAACTTCACTTCTAGCCTCTTTGTTCAAGCAATGCCGCAGCATGAGATTGTTGGGGTTGTGTCATCTGCGTATCATCCGGAGAGCCAGGGTGTGTTAGAGCGATGGCACTCAGCCTTGAAATCTGTGCTTCGTTGTTGTTGCTTTGAGAGTGGGAAGGATTGGGATCTTGGCCTGCCATGTGTTTTGTTTGCTGTGCGGGAGGTACCTGGGGAGAGTTTGGGATTCAGCCCTAATGAGCTCGTCTTTGGACACCGTGTCAGAGGGCCTCTCCATATGGTTGAAGAAGTATGGGAGGGCGCAGAAAAACCTTGTTCTATGCTCAAGTGTGTCCTCGACAGTCGAGAACGGATGTTGCGCAGTCTGGAGTTGGCTGGCCGTAATTTGACTAGCTCTCAGGCCCTCAGGAAGGACAGGTACGACCTCAAGGTTGAACTCAGGGAGTTTCACGTGGGTCAGGTGGTGTTGTTTCTACTGCCCCTTGTAGGTCACCCCTTATCCGCGAAGTATGCTGGTCCTTATAGGGTGGTGGAGGAGCTATCAGACCGGGATTACTTGGTAGCCACTCCAGACAGACAGAAGCGCAATCAGTTATGTCATGTTAATCCCATGAAGGAGTATGGGAGGCACCCCCCTGAGCCTCTCACTGTGCCTGTGATGACGTTTAGCAGTCAAGGTGGAGAAGGAGAACGGGACAGTCAAGCTCAGGTGGAGGATAACTGGAAGGATAAGAAGTTCAAATGGGCGCCTGAGTGTGAGAAGGTGTTTAGAGAAGTAAAACACCTGTTGTGCACTCACCCGATCCTCAGGGCCCCTGACTTTAGCCTACCTTTCCAACTAGCAACGGAGGCTAGTGGTGTGGGGGCTGGTGCCGTCCTTGTGGAAAAGGACGATGATGGGCTGGAGCATCCTGTTAGTTTCTGCTCGGAGAAGTACAATTCGGCCCAGGGGAGCTGCTCTGTTGTCGAGGAGGAGCTGCTAGCGGTTGTGCTTGCGCTGGGGCATTTCGAGGTCTATGTTCCAGCCTATGGTCCGGTCGTTGTAGTTTACCCAGATCATCACCCTCTCAAGTTCTTGGACCAGTTTCACAATCGGAATATGAGGCTGACCAGGTGGTCACTAAGGTTATTGGTATATAACCTGGACATACGCCATATTGCCGGTTGTGACAACGTGGTTGCAGATGGTCGTTCAAGGGTATATGATCCTGGGTAGATTGACACACGGGTAGCCTCCTGCTTTAGTTTGAATAGTATTTTGTGCTTGGTGCTTGTTGGCTCGCGGTTGTAGCCCAGCGTATTGGGTCGTAAAGCAGGAGTTGAGCGTTTGGTATAGAAGAAAAAACTAGGCTTGCTCCTATAGTGCAGCCGAAATAAACAAATTAAAAACATAAAAATCAAATAAAAACTCTTTCTTTGATAGTTGAATTTTTTCAGTATGTTATAGCAGTAATTCTGAGTTGCACTCCTCTCAGAATGCTGGGCTAGAGAAACTCGCTCTTGAGGAGCATAACTACATATAATTTAACCTATTGTGTTGGGGAGGGTTATAATTTTGTAAAATGTTTTGTTGAGGAACTGTGCCAGATATTTTACTGCCGCTGGGTGATGGGAAGTAGAGATATAGCATGGGTTCTAACCATCAGATTTTTGTGAGCCTTGGGGCCTCTGAGAAAAATCTTGGGGGGGGTGTGACGTTAACCACTCCGTTAGAACCGCATGGCTTGTCCTATAGTGACTCGCTAGGATCGCCAGGGCAGTGGATGTGGCTACAGTTTATGTATTAGGGTGTGCTTTATTTCATATGAAAGCTCGTGTCATGGGCAGTCCAGAAAGGCTCTTTGTTTTCACCCATGTCAAGGCTTTCTATATTTAATTGTAAAGTATATGTTTTATCATTAACTAGTAATGATGGGATCTGGGAGAGAGAGAGAGAGTAGAACAGAGTGAGAGGGGGGCACGCAGTGTTTTTGCCCCGCTCGATGACGTCACGGCTGGCTGCCTCGTGGGGGTTGGTTGAGGGAGGTCCTTACCATGTTGCTAGCTTCTTTGCTAGTGGTTAGAGGACGTGTTACCACTTTTTTCCCACGCGGCTTGACCTAGTGCGAGTATATATACAGGTTCCTCGCCACTCTCTCCCTCAGATCTGGTTTCTAGAACGCATCTATCTCATCCCTTGCTACCTGTCCCTCGCTCTGCACCTGAGAATCTTTTCCTCTGCCTACCTCTCTCTTTTTTCATATCTTTCACCACCTTTTATTAATATTATACCCCCTCTGGTTAACTCTGCAAAATCAGCTTCATGCTGGCCAGTTGTATTGTGCGTTAAGGTCTGATATAACCCATGTATGTCAGTGTTACGATAAGTTGATCATGAAGCATTGGTTGGCATTCATATTGTTTAGTACCGCTTCCTATAATTATTAGTGTTCTTCTGGATTAGATAATGCTAGACTAGGGGTCTGATATTATAAGGTATTGTTTCCTATGAGTGCAGGCTTTAGGAAAAAGCTGCACGAACTGGAGTTGATTGAGTAAATTCTAGTCTGTGTGCCATTGAGAGTAGAGCATGCACGAATGAGGGCTTTTTGCCTATACCATTCTGCACTGTTCTAGTCTCGATTGTTTGTCTTTGAGGTACGCCAGGAGAACGCTTGATACTTCGGTATTAAGGTTTCTCAAGAGAGCTACCCTTCCCTATAACGTAATATTTGACGCACAGACTTGAGATTTGCACTAGGCTATGCGGCATGCCATGCGCACCAGTATCTCGTATCATTGACTCTAGCTAGACTTTATCAGTCACAGTAGACATTAAGTATATTAACCTAATTACTCTTTTTATGTATACCCATTTATGATTACACAAGCATTTCGCAGCCTAGTTTGATGTATGGAGACACAAACGACTTAGGCTCTTTTTGTTGATAGGAATACTGCATTGTCGTGGCGATTATTATTGTTGTAGTGTTTAGGATATTCTTGGCTCCGACGGCATTATATATTCTGCCTTTTTGTGTGCATAGCCTGCACGAGCATTGTTCCGCTGCCTGCCTTTTTGGGTTCCATTTCCGATACGAGCATCTTTATAGCATCTAACATTTAAAGAAGATTCCTTGTTAGTGTTGAAGGACTTTAGTGCACTTTCTTTCATGCAGGAGTGCCTGACATTTATTGATTAAAGTAACGTAAGCTGTAACTTCTCTTACCACCTTACTTTGCATACCATAACCAAGCACCTTCGGTTATAGGTAGTAATAGGCTGTTTTCACATAACATTAAGCTTAGAGTAGACGCACATTTATTGAGAGTTTGATAGCCTATTATTGCATATAGAACTCTGAGAGTATTTGTGTTCTTTGTTCACTGGGAATATACATCAGAGGTTGGATCTAGCGCTTTCCGTTGTAGCATTTATGCCATTACTAGTCCAATGAATAAGAGCCCTGATATATTTAAACCTCAGTCGTAACACATATTATTGACTTAGGTCTAGTAAATTGCACTGGATTTTAGTGGCAAAGCATGGTCAACATGTCTGCGGTTCATTGCATTCTAAAGCAGGGCTCCTCCAGGTCCGTGGTCATCCAGGACCTGGCGGAGAAATTGTTTTATGTGGCCGAACTTCACATCATTACCCTGCATGCGCCATACTTGCCCAGGACGGCAAAACTTTGGGCGGCTGCTCTGTCAAGGGGACGGAGCACCCAGATCGAGTGGTCTTTAAGACAAAGCATTTTTCGACGTCCTAGCCGTCTCCTGGTGCAATCCGCAGGTGGACTCGTTCGCCTCACACGAGATGACTAAGCTACTAGACTTCCTTACCCGCCGGTTGCTTTCAGCTAGGACTAGGAACAGGTGGCAGTCGATATACGCTTTTCCTCCACCCAATGCACTCTTGGTGTGCAGAATCCTCTACAGGCTGCGAGAATACCTCAGCAAGGTTTGGTTGTTCGCGCTCCTCTGGCCGGCCCAAGCCTGGTACGCTCAGCTGTACCGATGGTGCCCGAGTCCTGTTCCCCTGCCTGTCTCAAGCTTCCATTTGGAGCAGGTTGGAGACCTTGAGACCTCGTTGGCATTCACATTGTGGATGTTTGTGTGACAGGGTGGTTCCGACTTTTGGGAGCTTGACTGATATGCTTCACCAGCGCTGGACTAAGGCCACATGGAAGTCTTACTTGTCTCGTTGGGAGAGTTTCACTACTTGGATTACTGACACTGTGCAAATAGTTGCTTTGGTGTTCCACTCTCTTAATCGCTTGTTTGGGCCACGAGCTAACATGTTCAACACCGTTAAGAACCACCTGTCTGCCATTAATGTGCCTTTTGAGGCCGTTACGGGGCTGGTGCTCCCTTCAAAGGAGCTGGCTTACTTCATGAATGCCTGTTTAGGCTCTGACTGCCCCTTCGCCAGATACCGCTACAAATATCTCGGGGGGGGGGGGGGGGGGGGGGGGACTAGGCCACCACGTAGAATACATCCTGGGTCATATGACTACTCAATGCCTACCTGTATATATTGATGCTTTTTTAATTGATATACATGTATCTACATTATCTTAATATGCACCATTTAGTTACACTCTTTTTTTCTAATAAACAACAAGGTTTATTGTGTCTTTTCTTGATCAGCTGATTATACAAAGATTTGGTTTTTGCTGTGTGGATGTCCGCCTCCGACTTGGGATTCAAGCCCTACGCTGGATAACGTAAAGACTACTACTAAATTGGGAGGTTTGACGACCTCCCAAATAACCAAATAAGGAAAACCTCCTAATTTAGTAGTAGTCTCTACGTTATCCAACCGTTAGACAACCTGTCTAGGGTCCTCAATTTTTATGTGACTGACTCTCATAGGCTATGAATGTTCCGTCGTGGGCATTAATAGGGTGTGATTTTACTATAGGGACGCGCATTTGACAGATACTACCAAGAATTTAATACAGATTTGTTTTTGGTGTCCACGCATCCAAAAACACCCATAGGACTCATCATTGCCCTGTGCTAGACCTAGGCCGGGAAAAGTTTATCTTTATGACCGACAGTAGTCCTATCGATTTTTATTAGAACATAAGAAAATGAGAGTCTGCTGCCTGCAGAAAGCCGATGATCGGTAATAATGGCACAGGTGAAAATGGTACAGGTGGTATTGAAAATAAATATTACATTTTTAAAAATCGTGTAGCAACATTGTTCAGACATGAGAACAACTTTAACATTTTTTAACAGCTAGAATCGTATGTTGTGACCAAGTCCACGTAACACTTGATGGAGGGTTTTCCTTCCTTCTGTATAGTCTCTGCATAAATTCTTTAGTCTTTGTTGCAGATCAACATATACTTTCTTTGTTTTGTTCCTGGGTGGCACTCCAACTGAGTCCCTAGCAATCACTGCACTCACAACAGCCTCTTCCTTCTGAATGGTTCTGAAAAGTTTCCAGATAGATGGATGCTGGTATCCAACAAGATGGTAACATTTGTTGTTCCAGCCTTTCAGAAATATCGATTACCCAGATTCAATGATTATGTGTTTGGATAAATTTTCGATAGTACCATGTTATATTGTTGTGTGATTCATAAAGATTCATAAAGGTTCATAAAGATTTTAAAACTTCCAGAATTTTTGATTACCCAGATTCAATTAATTTGTTTTTAGTTTAGACATTTTGTCCTATTTTTCCACTTGTGCCATGTTTACTTGTGCCATTTTTACGGTGCCATTTTTACCTGTGTCATTATTACTTAAATTCGCAGAAAGCTGATTGGCCCACACAAGGCAGACCCCTCTTTTACCCAACCCTAATTTTTTATACTTTACTTTGCTGTGTTCGTCCAAGTTTTGGTTTGTTTATTTTGCAAGTTTTACATTATAATAAGGCCTACTGTATATAGTCTTTCAAATTTTAGAAGACCCCTGGGGTGGGCCAAGGTAGTCTTGTGCGGTGTTGTCAAATATTTTACCCTTTAACAACAAATGTTTTTTTTTTTGTCAATTAACAAATATATCTTAGCTTTAATGACTCCTTATATATTACATTATTTAAAAATGTTATGTGGTGTTAACACTTACAGTGTGGGCATATTTTTGTCTATTTCTGCTATATTAGGGCTCATTCAAGCACTCCGGATTGATTAAGCAAGCGTCTTAATGAAATGAAATGTATTCAGCCAAAAACTAGAAGAAAATACCTTCAAATTTACAAAAAACTAGCTTAATAGTTCGCAGGCTTTACCCGCAGCGCTACCATAGACATTCGCTAAAATGAGCAATTATTGCTAATGTCGCACTACATTTGCCTTTGACAGCGCTGTATATCTCGCGAAAGTATGGCTCATAATTCTCAGTGCACCGGCCGGGTGGCTGGAAGAAGGACGGGTGGCCTGTCGCGCTCCCGCTCTCTCGCACTCTATTCTACAGGCTTTAAAAGCCTGTAAATTGCTGTAAATTGCCGTGCGCGTTTTTTTAGACCATGCTGCCACTGTTCTGTTTAACCCTCCAGCCCCGGCTATTATATTATATAATTTCACCCGAAATCCGGGGATTTTGGCCGAAAAACGTCTACGCCTAGGCTACCACATCTTTGTTATTTTGCTTGCTTCCGCATTCCCGCACATCCCCAAGCGTAGATGTGTTTCGTACCTGTAGAATGACGTTAAGTAGAGCTCTCTAAGTCAACTGGTTCAGTTGTGACGATGATTTCATTGGAGATAACTTTATGGCAAAAACAGACACTTTACACTACTTTTCGATACTTAACAATAACATACAGGCACACATGAACAAGCGACGCGCTCCTTCTTGTGGTCGGAGATGCGCGGCGTCGGTCCAGCCGGCTGTTGTTTACATGCGTCGGACGGACGCTTCGCACACCAAGCTTACAGGCTTTCAAGCTGCCGGAGCCTCAGCACCCTTCCGGGTTGCGCGGGGGTGTTTTTTATGGGTGCCTCAGAGCCCTTCCGGGTCTGATGGGTTAAGGTATTAATTTAGGTGTGGCCGGGTATGAAATGTTTGAGACATTGCCAAGTAAGGTGAGTGCGGTTAGGCTGGCTACGTACACACACACACACACACACACACAATCTCCCAGATTCAACATACCACAATTGAAGCCCAGAGAGAGAGAGAGAGAGAGAGCAAGAGCAAGGTGCGAGAGCTGGCAGCGCTTTTAAAGTCTGGGATGTCACCCAAACAACAACAACAACAACATGACCCAGTTAAAGGTTTTGTTTTGGTTTAAATGTGGCAACACCTCACGAGACTACTTGACCTAGCCCAGGGCTCTTCAAAACGGTCAGAGGTCAGAAAATGGGGGTCTGCAGAGCGCCCCCTCAACTCATCTTGTATCCCACGTTGGAATTATAACCAAGACCATGAAAACACTCATATATCAAAATCTGGAGGAAACAAAAATGAAAATAAAGGGTGTGAGCCTTTTCCCACACGAAGGTGAATTACAAGAGAGCAACCATGGGTCAAGAACGCTTATCTTGTTTTGCTAATCTATCTATCTATATGCTCAGGCCCAATCCCCATTTTGGGGGTAGCCGACTCAAGACAGAGCAAGAACAGGGAAAACACAAAAACAACATAAAACAAAAAACAAACACAGATAAAAAACACAAACTCACACACATCCAGGTCACCCAGGAGAAGACCCAGAGACCAGGGTTACCAAGGTCGCTCCAGCACTCCCCCGGCCCCTGACCACCCGGAGAGGTTCCGATCTCGGCAGGCAGACATGCAGCGGAGCCAAAGCCACAAGCCCTCCCACCACACTTCCAGGCACACCCTTCATATTAATCGTCCCCCCGGGCCAGGCGCCTGATGGACTATTATCTAGTCGAACTTGCGCCCGACCCCTTACTCCAAATGACCATGTGTTCACTCAACTATTCACAAGCATTCTCCATTCACTCCTGTCCACCACCACTTCCCCTGCCTGATCTATAGTCATTCCTCTATCATCCAAAGCCTTTCTTACACAGTCTCTCCATCTCAATGGGGGTCTTCCTGCCCTTCTATCTCCCCTTGTACCTGACTCACATATTCTCTTTGTAAGCCTTTCATCTCCCATTCGTTCAACATGACCATACCAGCTCAGCACCCTTCTGTCCACTCTGGCTGACAAATGTTCCTGCTGCCCCACTCTCCTACGTATCTCTTCATTCCTCAATCTGTCTCTACGAGTAACTCCACACATACTCCTCAAGCAGCTCATCTCCATCACATCCAGCCCTCTTTTCTCCTTTTTCTTCAGAGCCCATGTTTCAGCCTGGGCTGAATTTTGCTAATACTCGACTGTTAATAGAGAACACACTCGCCAAATCCTTAGATTACATTTATCTCATAAATTATGTTGCTATGAAGAAGGCAATAAAGGTGAAATTTTAGTGGTCTTATCAATCTAAGTAGAGTAATTTGTTTTGGGAAAAAAAAATATAAACAAATATAGCGCACACACACACATTCATGCCACAGGCTAGACATTCATTATTACTAAATACGGTATATGTTTTTGTGTAAAAATATGGTACTGACTAATATATCAGTTTCCTAGATAGTTTTTAGATGTCAATATGATCTAGAAATTAGGCTTAGTTCTGTTATCCAGTGTCATACTCTTCTATTAGTTATTACATTTTCGTTGGCATCTTTATATATTTTATTATAGTATAGTCCATTATATATATAAGTTGGCGACAATTTGAATGCCTCACACCTTAATTTCTCAGCTATAGCAACATTTTTACAGCGAAATATGTTGGTAATTATGAAAACTTGTCAATAATATGAAGTAGAGGCATCATATTTCCATATTGATTTATTAATTATTGAAAAATGACCACCTAAAGGAGTAAATTTCTCGCCAACTTAAAAACAGAAAGTACGGAATGACGAGTAACAATAATGTTTATGTTCGAGTCATATTTATGTCGTCCTATTATGTTTTTTATTTACCAGTTTTGCTATGAAAATCAATAACAATTACATTTTTTATTTAAATATAATTATGAATAGCAACACATTTTCGGTACGTCTTAGATTTTCATTCATGCCTGTATTTGATATCTTTTTGTAGGATTAATATGCAGGATTCGAAACTGCATAATAAATCGTAGGGTTGAGCATAATTCTTTAACTGTCTTGATAGCGTAATGCAAAAATGCGCGGAATTTTGGTGTGAGTATCCTAGGTTCGAGTACTTGGAGTGCCACATGTATTTGTTGATTTCATTAATTGAGTTTAGAAGTAAAGTTGGTTGGTGAACAAATATGAATTAATTCTGGTTCAGGAGCAATTTATAGCGAGGCCTTCGCTAGGGTTAAGTGCCTCATTAACCCGGCAAGCGCGATAGGCCTCACGGAAGGCTTCCTATAGGGAACGTGATAGGCCTCACGGAAGCAGGACCATAAAAAAAGCTTTCCAAAAAAAAAAAGGGCCGATCAAAAAAAAAAAATTTGTCTCTAGGTGAGATAATTCCCCTCCAGTACTCATCCATGTAAATCTCACCCACCCCCCTCCCCTCCTTCCCCACCTTATTCCCCCCCCCTCCCCTCCTCAATTATCACCTATTTTCCCTCTTATTATCATCATTTATCGGTTATTTTTCTCTCCCGCGATAATGTAGCACAAGTGGGTTGCAGAAAAGATCGATATGTAACACCCAGACACCAGCCCACACCGCCCCGCTTGTCTCAGTTACCTCACAGACAGCGAGAGAGGAGGGTTGACTGTAGCTCTCTCTCGCCTGACATTACGACCGGGTGGCCAATATCTTCGTTTTTCACCACCCAAATGCTTTTCCCACTTATTTTAGCACTCTTGAAGGTTCATATATACATCATATATGTAAAATAAAAGCATACCGAAAACAAATAATGGTCTATATTGTAAATATAACGAATTCTGTCAGAATCCAAGGCTAGAAATACACAAATAACTACCCTAGCCCCTAGGTCTATTTAGCGCTTACCGGGTTAATTACTCCTTCCATTCGTCTATACATTAGGGATCTAGATACCTTACACGAATGGTCAGTAAATTGGCAGATGAAGTTTAACATTGACAAATGCAAGGTATTAAAGATAGGGAAGATGCATACAAATGTTAAATATAAACTAGCTAATATGGAATTAGAAAACTCGAATTGTGAGAAAGATCTAGGTGTGTTTGTTAGCAATTATTTGAAGCCTAGACAACAGTGTATAAGCGTTCGAAACAAGGCAAACAGAATTCTCGGGTTCATCTCTAGGAGTGTGAGTAACAGAACTGCTGATGTTATCTTAAAACTTTACTTGTCATTAGTGAAACCCCATATGGATTATGCTGTTCAATTTTGGTGTCCTTATTACAGAATGGACATAGATTCATTGGAGAGAGTACAACGTAGAATGACAAAAATGATCCATAATATTAGAAATCTTCCGTATAAAGAAAGGTTGAAGAAATTAGGCTTACATTCGTTAGAGAGACGCAGAATTAGAGGGAATATGATAGAGGTGTTCAAGTGGGTTAGTGGGATTAACAAAGGGGACATGACAAATGTACTAAAGCTCAGTGATAGCGTCGTACCAATGGTTTCAAATTAGATAAATTTCGTTTCAGAAAAGATATAGGCAAATATTGGTTTGGTAACAGAGTTGTAGATGGGTGGAATGGACTACCAAGTGCTATAGTGGGATTAAAAACGATAGGAGCTTTAAGATAAAATTGGATAAGCATATGGACGAGAAGGGTTGGGTGTGAAGGGGGATCAGCAGGGTTGGGCCAATCAGCGCTCTGCAGACCCCGTAATCCTGCGTAAATCTCTAACCGCTTTGGTAAGATGATCCTCAGGGTATTAGAGTGTTCAGCCTATAATTGGGCTTTGTAATTGGGGTTGTGTGGGACAGGGATCTGCCTTGCTTAGGCCAATCGGCTTTCTGCAGACTCCCATTTTCTTATGTTCTTATGTTCTTATTAGGCTACCATAGCACAGTTGGAATGCATGTACATGCTCAGATTAATATGCAGGATTCGAAACTGCATAATAAATTATAGGCTTGTGCATAATTTGTTAACTGTCTTGATTGCATAATGCATAAATGCCTGGAATTTCGGTGTGAGTATCCTAGGTTCGAGTTCTTGGAGTGCCACATGTATTTGTTGATTTCATTAATTGTGTTTAGAAGTTAAGTTGGTTGGTGAAAAAATATGATTTAAACTGTGCCGTGCAAGGCATGAGGCTTGGGGGGGATCCCCCCCGTAGGCGAACACATAAGGCTCCCAGGATACTGGGGCCCTAAAGGTGGTGCTTGTGCCATGGTGAAAGGGAAGTGCTAGTAATGTGCATTATAATACATGCGCAGTTTGGATTATACACTGTTAATCATTAATAATTAAATACATTAAATTTAACACTCATTTGATTCACATTTCACTTAAACCATAGTCTCGGTGACATCCTTTTCATTATATTCTGCTAACTATTAGGCGATTTTATTCAGCTTAGCAAGGACATATACCAAGAGCTTACAGACTATCACAATTCATCCTTTTAGCTACCATATATCCTTTCTAAGCTTCATAAGATCGTCCAAATGTAGCGGAAATAAAAAAGAAAGACGTCACCGGTACTGAAATGGTTAATATTATCTCCGTTCTAGGTAGTATGTTCGGGTATTGGAGAGTCATTTAGTCAGAGAGTATGGGGCAGTCACTTCATTGTATGGTTAAATATTTTTACCGAATGGATTAAAATCCTCACTGAATGGATCAAAATCATTACTAAAGAAATCAAAATCGTTACCGAATGAGGTAAAATCTTTATTAAATGGGTCGAAATGAAAATCTTCATTAAATGGATCTAAATCTTCTTGAAATGGATCAAAATCTTCATTGTGTATATTTACATCTTTATTGCATGAGTTGAAATTGTCATCGAAGGGGTTGAAATCTTTATTACAATGGTTGAAATTGTCATTAAATGGGCTGAAATCGTTATTGAATGGGTTGAAATTTTCATTAAACGCGTCAAAATCTATATTGCTAGGGTTGAAATCGTCATTAAACGGGTCGAAATCGTCATTATATGGGATAAAGTTTTTATCCCACGAGACGATCCCTTCCTTGTCCAAGTTACTTGCACCACCTACACTGCATGGGTTACTCTCACCACCTACACTGCACAGGTTACTCTCACCTCCTACACTGCACGGGTTACTCTCACCACCTACACTGCATGGGTTACACTCACCACCTACACTGCATGGGTTACTCTCACCGTCTGCACTGCATGGGTTGCTCTCACCGTCTGCGCTGCATGGGTTACTCTCACCGTCTGCGCTGCATGGGTTACTCACACCGTCTACACTGCATGGGTTACTCTCACCACCTACACTGCATGGGTTACTCACACCGTCTATGCTGCATGGCTTGATCTCACCGTCTGCGCTGCATGGGTTGCTCTCACCGTCTGCGCTGCATGAGTTACTCTCACCGTCTATGCTGAATAGGTTGCTCTCACTGTCTGCGCTGCATGGGTTACTCTCACCATCTACGCTGCATGGGTTACTCTCACCGTCTGTGCTGCATGGGTTACTCTAACCGTCTGCGCTGCATGGGTTACTCTCACCGTCTGCGCTGCAGGGGTTACTCTTACCGTCTGCGCTGCATGGGTTACTCTCACCGTCTACACTTCCTGCGCCGTTTTCACTCTCATCAATTAACGGGTCACAATCTTCATTGTACGCGTTGACGATACACTTTTTAAGGGTCCGGCGCCCCAATGTCAGTTTAAATTGCACGAGATGAGACTCGTGCGGGAGGGTCACTTGCAAGCTTGGCTTAAACTTATATTTTAAATATTTTTCTTCCGGACCGTGGGGCTGTGATTGAAGTTCCCAGTCTTTATCGTTTAAGCTATTTTTAATCTGTGTTTTGAATTTTCGATTTGAAATAAAATAAAACCACTTTCTTTTAGGGGTTTGAATCTTTATTTTTAGGTTATTTGGATAGGTCACCACAGATGTCAACTGTGGCAAGCTGTATCTTAGTTCAGATACATGCAATACAGTTTTTGCTGAAAAGCGCAAGAAGTGTTTTACCTCCATTTATTATATATAAAGCTATTTGGTTTAAAGAAATATCTTATAAGTGATGAGCTTTCGTTATTATTCACGATCTATATACGAAATTGAAGTAGAATGCACTTAAACTTCTATAAATAATTAATTTACCGAGGAAGTTGAAGATTGACGCAAGCACACCAAAAAGTGATAAACAACTGACTCCAGAAAGACCAACACTTGCATCTTGGTAAAATATCGACATGTATGAACATTTCTAATTGAATTGAACATTTGATCATGTTAATTGTGATTTTAATTAAACTTATTTACATATTTCATGATATCTATCTATATATATATATATATATATATATATATATATATATATATATATATATATATATATATATATATATATATATATTGTTACGTATCTTGATCCTCAAGTGGTTAACTTGATGAATCTAGATAGCACAGAGATATATATTAAGGTATCAGTCAGCTGAAGGCAAAACAAAAGTAAAATCTAATAAAATTATTTCCTGTTGTTGCTTCCTTTCCTTTCGGATCTTAGGACTTAGTATCCTTTATTGACTGATACTCTTTAATTATGAAAAATACTGAAACTAATTAAAGTCATGTAGTATTTATAAAGAATTATTATTTAACCGAAGCTTAGTAGGCTATGGTTATGAACCGAAGAAGTTATATCTAAAGAAGGACTATTAATTCTATAAAAAGTCTTGAAAGATAAATATTTAAGTAAGAATATTTCTGTCTCTTACCCTTTTTGAAATGAATAGATAGTTTTCTTATATGTCCTTTTATTTATATTTAATGTAATTATTCTTGGTCATTATTCGAGACAGAGATAGGGGCGAGGGAATGCGTTCGTGGTCCCGGACCCTAAGAATAGGAGCTTTGAATGTGCGTGGATGTAGTACGAATGAGAAGCGAGAGGATATTGGAAGGTTATTTGAAAGAAGGATGTATGATGTCCTTGCACTGAATGAAACAAAGATGAAAGGAGAGGGAGAAGTGGATTTTGGAAACGTGATAGGTAGAAAGTCTGGAGTAGACGAGGGAGTCAGGGGGAAAGAAGGAGTGGCTATTATTGTGAAGGAGGAGTTGAGAGAGTTTATAAAAGAGTGGAAAGAGGTGTCATCAAGGCTAATGTGGGTGAGAATGCGGTTTAAGGGTGAAAGGTGGGTTTTTGTAAGTGCGTATGGACCAGGAAGTGAAAGAGAGTTAGACGAGGTAGAGGGTTTCTGGGAGGATTTGAGAGATTGTCTACAAGGGTTTGATGAAAATGAAAATGTTATAGTTTTAGGGGACCTAAATGCTAGGGTAGGAAATGAGCCTGTTGAGGGAGTCATCGGTAGTTTTGGTGTGGATGGTGTAAACGAGAGTGGAGAAAGACTGAAAAATGTATGTGAAGGGTGTAGATTGAGTGTAGGTAATACGTTCTTCAAAAAAAGGCATATACACAAGTACACCTGGCATAGACTTGTGAGGGGAGAGATTGTAGAGAGGGCATTGATGGATTATGTGCTGGTGGCAAGGGAAAGATTGTGTAGACTGCTGGATGTGAATGTGATGAGAGGTGAGGCGGAGGGTATGTCAGATCATTACCTGGTGGAGGGAAAGCTAAGAGTTAAGAGTTACAGGAGAATAAGAGACAAGCGTGAAGTAAGAGAGGTAATAAAAGTTAGTGAGTTAGAGAAGAGTGAAAAAGAGAGGAAGTACAAGGAAAGACTAAATGAAAAGTGGATGGAAGTGAGAGAGATGGAAGAGAGAGAAGTAGAGGTTGAATGGCAACAGTTTAAGGAAGGAGTGAAAGCAAGTGCAGAGGTAGTATGCGGCAAAAGGAAAGTAGGAGGCAGAGGTATCAGGAAGGGAAGCGAGTGGTGGAATGATACGGTGAGAAAGGCAGTTGAGGAGAAGAGACAGTGTTTTGAGAGGGTTTTACAGGATGGTAGTGTTGAGGTATGGGAGAGGTACAAGGAGAAAAGGAGAGAGGCAAAACGGAAAATTAGAGAAGCAAAAAAAGATGCAAACGAAAGGTGGGGCCAAAGGCTGAGTGAGAATTTTGAAGAACGAAAGAAGATGTTCTGGAAGGAGGTAAATAAAGTAAGGAAAGGAGGACAAAAGAGGGAAGAGTCAGTGAAAGATGAAAATGGAGAATTACTAGTGGAACCAGTTGAAGTGAGGAAAAGATATGCTGAGTATTTTGAATCTTTGTTAAATACAAGAGATGGAAGAGAAGCAGTGATTGAAGCAGAGGTGGATGGAGATAGGTTACCCAGGCCACCCAGGTGGCAGGGAATGAATGAAAGGATTGAGGAAAATGAGGTGAAAGAAGCAGTGAAACAAATGAGAGCGGGAAAAGCAGAAGGTTTGGATGGTATTGCTGTGGAGTGTATAAAGAAGGGTGGAGATGTGATAATAGATTGGTTGGTGAGACTTTTCAATGTGTGCTTTGTTGTGTCAATGGTACCAATAGACTGGAAGAGTGCATGTATTGTGCCGTTGTACAAGGGGAAGGGAGATCGGCAGGAGTGTTCAAGTTATAGAGGTATTAGTTTATTGTCAGTGGTTGGAAAGCTGTATGGCAGGGTGTTGATAGAGAGGATAATAAAGTGTACGGAAGTTGCAATAGGAGAAGAACAGTGCGGTTTTAGGAGGGGAAGAGGGTGCGTGGATCAGATGTTTGCAGTAAGACAGTTATGCGAGAAGTATTTAGAGAAGCATAAGGAGATATTTTGGGCTTTTATGGACTTGGAAAAAGCATATGATCGTGTGGACCGTGAAGCAATGTGGAAGGTGTTAAGGATTTATGAAATAGGAGGAAATTTGTTAGAAGCAGTTAAGAGTTTTTATGAAGGGAGCAGAGCATGTGTGAGAGTAGGAAATGGTGAGTTGAGTGAATGGTTTGAGGTAAAGGTAGGTTTGCGACAGGGTTGTGTAATGTCACCATGGCTGTTTAATATGTTTATGGATGGTGTGGTGAGGGAGGTGAAAAGGAGAACTATGGGAAGAGGATTGGGTTTAGTAGGAAAGAATGGTAGAGATTGGGAGTTGAATCAGTTGCTGTTCGCTGATGACACAGCATTGGTGGTGGATTCTGATGAGAAACTGCAGCGGGTAGTCAAAGAGTTTGGTGTGGTTTGTGGAAGGAGGAAAGTGAAGGTGAACGTCAATAAAAGTAAAGTAATGGTGTGTAATAGGGGAGAGCATAGGGTGAATCTAGATGTGAGGCTGGATGGGGAAATATTGGAACAAGTAG
>JBAKBP010021918.1:0-39786 GCA_037953745.1 Lithodes maja | reverse complement strand
GGGAGACAGAGTGAGAGAAGCGAAGTAACCTATGCGGTAGTAGGCTACCGGCGCAGTACTGTTGCCTGCAACCTTTAGTTATTCCAAGTATAGATTCATTCTTATAATAAGTGACTACTATTTATGTTCCTTCCATGTGTATTATTAGGTATCTACTGGATCATGAACATCTTGTATGCTACATGCTAGTGCATGTTAGTAGGGGACAGTTATTCTAGTGCACGCGCTTTCAAGTAGGCGTGTACATTTGTCATTTAGCATTTCACTGTCATACCTTTAGCCTGCTTCTATTCTACATTATTAGAGGCTTAATATTAACGTAGTTTCTTGAGTATTGCATTTCTTTAGTAATAACGTAACCTATAAATGTCTGAGGGAGTTTAGCCTAATAGCCTACCCCTGTTGTACACTTTCGCCGAGTTAAGGTACCTCGTTACCATAGACGATAACTCTGTAGGGCGTTGGTGCTTTTGTTGTCTGGAGCATATAGTATTTGGGACTGGAATCGAGCGTGTCGTTGTCACATAAGCCATTTCTGTCCTACGATCAAGAATCCCGAATATGTATTGCCGATCCAGCCGTAACAAAATGGCGACCTTGCACAAGATTCAGTAGTATCCTATCACATGTTTTTTGGAGAACTATTCTATGCTACCTAGTAGAGCTGGCTAGAATTTTCTTGCATATTGGAGGAATTTTTATTGTGTCATTATTGTATTGGTGGACTTGCAGATTGTTTCGTTGGGGGTGTCTAGAGTAGAGTCATTCAAGCATCTTTAACATTTTGTGAGTCGAGACTGCAATTAGTAATAAGCACTTCTTTTTTTTTATGAACAGCAATTGTATAACCAGCACTATGTCTAATGACTCATCATTTACGGGGGAGGATAACACGGTACAGCCTAGTAACCAGCAAGTACAACAGATGTTTAGGGAGGGGAGTGTTATAAGTGGAGAGAGGGATGCCCGGGCATTTTTGCAGACACCTTTGACCGAACAGCGCCTGCAGGCTATTGATTGTTACGGTCTTCGCTGTTTAGCCACGGTTTTGGGGCGGGACTGTCCTGACAGTTGGCCCAAGAAGAATTTGGTGGCATGTTTGTTGGGTGATGGCGATGGGGCGGTGGGTGGAGTGGGGTCTTGGGGGGTTCCCTCCAAGCCTCCATTCCACTCTACCCCTGAGCTGGGCCCTCAGCCAGCGAGTCTTAGCACGATGCAGCAGGAGGGTTCTCAAGGGCAAGCTGGCTTACCCGTAAACACGTCTCGGTGTGGATCCCCCATTTTGTGCTCTCCCCCCCCAGGCCTGTCTCCTGAGATGTTATTTCAGCTAGAACTAGCTAAGTTTAAGCTGCAGGAGACTCAGATACAACAGGCTAGTATAGAACGGATTAAGCTGCAGGAGACTCAGATACAACAGGCTAGTATAGAACGCATAGAGGTTGCTAGAATCCAAGCCAATCAGGATGCAACCAGGTACCAGGCTGAAATGGATGTCGAGAAGTCTAGAGTAGAGACCACGGGGCGTCATCTCGGTGGTGGGCACCGGGTTACAGACTCACTTTCGCATTTAATTAAGTTAGTACCCGCATTTGATGAGACAGCAGTGACTGAGTTTTTTGCTCGTTTCGAAAAGAAGTGTCGTGAGTATGACTGGCCGGAGGTTAAATGGGCAGCATTAGTTTCATCACGTCTAGTGGGTAAGGGGTTGAAAGCCTACGATGCACTGTCACTGGACGAGAGTGTAGTGTATGGACTGGTGAAGGAGGCTGTGCTCCGGGCCTACGAACTGCAACCCGAAACTTATAGATTGAAGTTCCGTGGCGTGAATAAGAAGAGCGACGTCAGTTTTATGGAGCACGCACGGGACTTAACAGATGCAGGTAATAACTGGTTTCGGTCCGAGCACGCAGAGTCGGCTGAGGAAATTAAGCAACTTTTCTATCTGGAACAGTTTTACAAGTGTACTGGAACCGATCTAACGCTGAACATTAAGGAAAAATGTCCCAAGACAGTAGAGGAGGCTGCCAAGATGGCAGACTTCAGATTATCATTGATTCGTGGTTGCGGTGCCGCTCAGAGGGCTGAGTCAGGGCAGAAGGGGCGCTATACCCCACCCACCAGAGTTTTCGATAATAACAAATCCTATGACACACATAACCACACTAAATGCATTGCACCTAATAACACCTACAAACACAAGCCTCTCCCGTTTACTAAAGGTCAGGCCCCTTCTTCGCCCGCACAAGGGAAGAAGCCCATTGGGGATGTGAAATGTTACAAATGTCAGAAGCTAGGCCATTATTCACGTGAGTGCCCTAGTAACACTCCCGCTAAGCCGGTGTCATTGGTTCACAGTATCGGTGTGTCTCTGAAGGCTGCAGCAACTGCCCGGGGTAGGTTGTCAGCAGCTGAGACACACGCGGTAAAGAAGCGTACGGAAGGCTTGACACCTGTCCGGGACACTTTCTGTAACCATCGGGGACACGGGTTTGTGAGCTGGGGGAGTGAACTACGGAGGGTTGACTTGCTGAGGGATACGGGGGCTTCGCAAACTTTGTTGAGGAACTTCACAGGGAAACCGATAAATGCGGCCAGAGTTGTTGTGGTGCAGGGTATAAATGCTACGAGGTCATACCCACTTGTGAGGTTGGAGTTGAGAGTGGGAGAGGTGTGCAGGGAGCTGGATGTAGGGATCGTTGAGTGTTTGCCAGTTGAGGGCGTCGACCTTCTTCTCGGCAACGACTTTGCGGTGCCCACTTCCGGGACTCCACCCTTAGTCGTTGCCGAGAGGGCGGCCGACGTGGATGGTGAGAATCGGGAATGGGTTGGGAGGTGCCAACAGGATCAGATGGCCTGTGTGGTAACCCGATCTCGCTCTGCGGCTCCTGCACAGCCTAGCACTCAACCTCGGGGACAGTGGAGGAAGGATCAGGAGAAGGTTGCTAAGGGCAGGAAAAGGGACATTGATTCTGCTGCACTTCTCGGTGATTCGGTACTTGGACCTATAATAAACACGGGAGTTGACTCTGGCCCAGATATGGTGTGTAACAAGGCAGAGTTGGGTAAGACTTCGCGTGAGGCAAGAGCTGTAGCGAGAGCCACTAAGGCAGTAGAGCCTACTAGCCGGGGTAATGTCTTATTACAAAACCATCGTGATGCATTGACGCCCAGGGACATTAGTGAGCAGCAGCTGCAAGACGCTAGCCTAGCTCGTTATAGCAATGGTGCCATAGAGTTGGAGGAAGATGGGGATGCGAAGCCGGGAGATTTCTTTAGGCTCAACAGGATATTGTACCGCAGATTTCTAGACCCCAAATCGAAGTGGGAGGGCGGTGCGAGGGTAGTAGACCAGGTGGTTGTTCCAAATAAGTATAGAGAGTCCTTATTGTGTCTGGCGCATGATGTGCCGGTGGCGGGTCATTTGGGGGTAACAAAAACATTGGCGGCATTGGGCAGGTTTTTCTGGTGGCCTGGGGTCAAGGCTGATGTCTGTGCATGGGTGGCTGGGTGTGCGACCTGCCAGACAACGGGGAAGCCTAACCAGACAATCCCGAAGGCACCTTTGTTTCCCATACCTGTCACCGGGCCTCCGTTCAGCAAAGTTGTAGTAGATTTGGTTGGCCCTTTCCCGCCTACTAGTAGTGGCAATAAATTCCTGTTGACAATCATGGATGTGGCTACGAGATACCCGGACGCATACCCCACGAGAAACGGCTCGGCAAAGGCAGTTGTTAAAAACTTATTATTGTTCTGTTCCCGTTATGGATTTCCACGTGAGGTGCAGTCAGACCAGGGGAGCAATTTTACATCCAAATTGTTCAAGCAAACCCTTCAGTTGCACGGTATATGTTCTGTAGTGTCGTCAGCCTACCATCCCGAGAGTCAGGGAGTCTTGGAGCGGTGGCACTCGACCCTGAAGAGTATGCTACGCTGTTACTGTGCAGAACATGACACTGATTGGGATTTGGGTCTGCCGTATGTTCTGTTCGCTGCACGTGAAGTCCCAGGAGAGAGCCTGGGGTTCAGTCCAAATCAACTAGTCTTTGGCCATAATGTGAGAGGACCTTTAAGTATGGTGAAAGAGATCTGGGAGGGCGAAGAGAAGCCGGGGTCTGTACTTAAATATATCCTTGAGAGCCGGGAGAGACTTATAGGTTGCATGGCAGCGGCAGGTAATAACTTGGTTAATGCACAGGCGGTCATGAAGCACCAGTATGACGCCAAGGTGAAGCTTCGGGAGTTTTCGGTGGGTCAGGAGGTAATGTTGCTTTTACCTTTGCCTGGACACCCCCTTTCTGCCAAGTTTATTGGGCCGTATGTGGTGGCTAAGAAACTGTCCGACCTTGATTATCTCGTTGCAACACCTGACCGTAGAAAAAAACATCAGTTATGTCATGTTAACCTCATGAAAGAGTATGTGAGACGCCCCTCAGAGCCTCTCACTGTCCCTGTGCTGGCCTGCAGCGGCCAGGGTGGAGAAGGAGGTGGGGACAGTCATGCTGCTGAGGAGGATAGCTGGGACTGTGTCATTTCCGCGGAACAGTGGGCGGGGAATACTGAACAAGAGGCTAGGCAAGCTGTAAGTCACCTGCCTGAGCACCAGGGTGCTGCTGTCCTAGGCCTGTTCAGGTCATACCCCTCTGTTTTCGCCGAACACCCAGGTCTCACTACTCAGGTAACGCACGACGTGGACGTCGGTGATAATGTGCCCTTCAAGTCAGTGCCCTACCGTGTGCCCCCGGTAAAGTTGCCAGCTTTACGGGAGGAGTTAAAGTACATGGTTGAGAGAGGGATGATCACTGAAGGTTATGTGAAGTGGACATCACCCGTCACGTTGCAGCCAAAACCTGACGGCAAGGTGCGGTTCTGCATAGATTTTCGTAGGCTAAATGGCTTGACCACTACCAACCCTTACCCTTTGCCTCGAGTTGACGACAGCGTGGACAAGATAGGGAATGCAAAGTACCTTACTAAAATTGATCTTGTAAAAGGCTACTGGCAAGTACCCCTGTCGGACCGAGCTAAGCAAGTTTGTGGTTTTGTGGTAGATGGCAAGACCTACCAATGTAACGTAATGCCTTATGGGCTTAAGAACGCACCTGCCACGTTTCAGAACCTGATGAACGATATTTGTGACGAAATCCCTAACTGCACGGTCTACCTTGATGACGTGATAGTGTATGATGACGATTTTGAAAATCACCTAAGGCACTTAGAGACCCTGTTTGGGAAGTTGCACGATGCTGGGCTGGTGGTGAACCTGAGGAAGTGCGAGTTTGTAAAGGCTACTGTGCAGTATCTTGGCTTCGTGGTCGGGTTAGGCCGGGTGTGCCCCCCCTGAGCAAGATACAGGCTATCAATATGTTTCCCAGGCCCACCACTAAGCGCCAGGTCATGCGGTTCCTAGGTATGATAGGCTATTATAGGCGCTTCATCCGGGGATACTCTACTGTCTTAGCACCGTTAACTGATCTACTGTCGAAGTCAGTGAAGTTCTGTTGGGCTGCGGAGTGTCAGAGGGCTTTCGACCTAGTCAAGCACCTGCTGTGTACACATCCGATTTTGAGAGCCCCAGACTTCTCCAGGAGTTTTCAGCTGGCGACTGATGCCAGCGGTGTGGGTGCCGGGGCAGTGTTACTGCAGACTGATTCCGAGGGCTTGGAACACCCAGTGAGCTTCTTTTCTCGCAAGTTTAATTCGGCACAAAGGAATTACTCGACTATAGAGAAGGAGCTTCTTGCTATCGTTTTGTCGCTCAAACATTTCGAAGTTTATGTTCCAGCCTACGGCCCGGTAGTGACGATTTATACGGACCATCATCCCTTGAAATTCCTAAATCAGTTTCACAATCGGAATATGCGGTTGACCAGGTGGTCCCTAATGCTCCAAGAGTATAATCTCAACATTCAGCATATTGCCGGGAGTGAGAACGTGATAGCAGATTGTCTATCAAGGGTTGATGATCCAGGATAGTCGTGCACGGTGTGTGGGTTGAGCAGGAGTAAAATTAGGCTATCATAACGCCGTCCAAAAAGATTATAAAACAATAAAATAAACGAGAAATTTGTTTTTTTAGTTTTGTAAGTCTTTATTGTTGTAGCATGATGCATGCGATATTGTGTTTTATGTATAATTCACACTTCAGTTGTTGTGCACCTTTTGCAATTAGTGGCAGCTAAGGGTAGCAGGTCGGTTGGTTGCCTGTCAGATTTTGATAATGCTTCTAAGGTCGATTATCTAAAATCTTGGGGGGGCTGTGACGCACCCAGTGCGTGGCAACTTAACCTGATTGTACTCCTTGGTACTCCACTGTACCGCCACGGTGCGGTACCGCTTTACCGCTGTACCGTGCTGGCTGCTTATATTGAGTGTGACAACGTATAACTATGTTCTTTGTATCTCTGCAAAGGTCTCGTCATGTGCTAACCAGTGGTGGGTTTTGTTTTAAGCCATGTCGAGACCTTCCATTTAATATGTAGTATCAATAGAGAAGTTGATAGATAAGACAATAGGAATTCAGAGAGAGAGAGTGAGTTAGTTTTCAGAGCGAGAGGGTAGCAACGCGCCACGCTGCCGGAGTGGTGGTTGCCAGACGTATGGACCGGTTGGCAGCCTTGCGCTTATAGCTAGGCGCGGCAGGGTTGGTAGTCCATTGCCGCCTGCATATGCTGCCTGGGCTGCCCATGTTGTCGTGCTGCACATTGCCTGGAGGCTCGCTGTGTGTTCCATGATCAGGTTGCCTAGAACCTTTGAGATTCTAACATCCCTTGCCCTCTCTCCCAATTTCTCACGGTTGCACTCTTTCTCTCTGACGACATTACTCTCATTTCATTCTTCTCTCTATTTAAATGCATAACCTTCCCTTGAGGTCCTAAAGGAGTTTCAGCACTCACCTCTCGTATTACTCTTAGGACAAGCATATATTTACATGTATTAGATTTAAGGGGTTAATGTGAACAGCGATCTTCTTGATGAGGATAGTTGGTGAACGTTCTACATGTTCACGAGTTATATGCCCAGCTCATCATCCAATTTGTGACTAGACTAGTGCCATGTGTAAGAGCCCGACCATGCCCAGGAGTTGTCTGTAGAGGGGCGAGGACTTAGCCTTGATTTGCCTACCGAGCCAGGAGCGAGTGTAGTACCAGAGACTACAGCTCGCTCGTAGTGCCGGTATAGTAGAGTAACGTAATTTATCTGTCCTTGTGTTCTCTGCAGTCTTTTCCTGGGTTCTCGCTTTCGGTGCTGGGACTCGTTGTTCCTGTGACTTGGCCTGCTAGCTAGAACACATGGGGATGATGAGTGGGTTATATCTTTATTTTACTATGCATTGCAGCTCTCTTTAAGTTTATGTATATAACACTTCACAATACACATTACTCACACACAAGACAACACTATTAATACTTTCATGTATCAATTAACTGCACTGTCGTTTTGCTGCTGTGTCCGGAGTTCTGTTGCGTAGGGCGCATACAGACTCAGAGGGGAGACAGAGTGAGAGAAGCGAAGTAGCCTATGCGGTAGTAGGCTACCGGCGCAGTACTGTTGCCTGCAACCTTTAGTTATTCCAAGTATAGATTCATTCTTATAATAAGTGACTACTATTTATGTTCCTTCCATGTGTATTATTAGGTATCTACTGGATCATGAACATCTTGTATGCTACATGCTAGTGCATGTTAGTAGGGGACAGTTATTCTAGTGCACGCGCTTTCAAGTAGGCGTGTACATTTGTCATTTAGCATTTCACTGTCATACCTTTAGCCTGCTTCTATTCTACATTATTAGAGGCTTAATATTAACGTAGTTTCTTGAGTATTGCATTTCTTTAGTAATAACGTAACCTATAAATGTCTGAGGGAGTTTAGCCTCATAGCCTACCCCTGTTGTACACTTTCGCCGAGTTAAGGTACCTCGTTACCATAGACGATAACTCTGTAGGGCGTTGGTGCTTTTGTTGTCTGGAGCATATAGTATTTGGGACTGGAATCGAGCGTGTCGTTGTCACATAAGCCATTTCTGTCCTACGATCAAGAATCCCGAATATGTATTGCCGATCCAGCCGTAACAATATACAAACATACCAACCTACTTTAAACACACAAGCGGAATACAGCCAGATCCTACCCTCGGCACGCCCTTCCACAGCGAGGCCCCCCATGATGCCCCCAGGAATGCCCCCTCCACACACGCAGACTAACGACGCAGAGGCCCCGCCCACTCCTGCGTCCGGCCAGCCTACCAGAGCTAGTCTTAGGTTAGCCAACCAGAGTGCAGCTAGCACACAATAATCCCTCTCTTGATCTTGTATCGCCTATATAAACTCGACTTATCACCTTCTAACTTCACTTCTTCTTGATAATGATGGCTGCGCCCATTGAAACGTCGGAACCATTTGCAAACCTCCTTTACCAACTTCCTGAAAATACCAGAAAAACTATACGAAAAATTGAGAGTATCAATAAAAAACTCAATAATGCAAACTGTGTCTATTATTTTAATCTCACCTGCCTGAAAGAAAATATCTTCCCTGGCTACACTAATATCAATATATATATATATATATATATATATATATATAATTCAACTTACCCTTAAATAATGTTTATATTGGTCTTGTTGGTTTATGATACGTGGGATCATCATAGTCAAGAGTCATGCCACCTCTTGCACATTCAGTCGTAAATGAACCTTCACTGCCTGGCCCACAGTCAGCACTTGCTGTTTGTCACCTTTCTAAAGATTAAGAGGACAGTGACTATCTTGGTGGGTCTATTTATTTATAAATTCATATATTTTGAATGACAGATATGCCTATGACAGAGTGGATAGAGAAGGTTTGTGGAAAGTACTTAGAATATACGGATTAGATGGCAAGTTGCTGCAAGCAGTGAAGAGCATGTATGAGGGTGCAAAGGCGGCAGTACGTGTGGAGAGTGAGCAGAGCGAGTTCTTTGACCTGAATGTTGGTTTGAAACAGGGGTGTGTGATGTCCCTGTGGTTGTTTACTGTATATATGGATGGAGTCATGAAAGAAATACTATCAAGAGCAGTGGATGTTGGTGTATCGCTGAAAAGGAAGGGAATTGAGTGGAAGCTACCTATACTGCTGTTTGCGGATGATACAGTTCTGATGAGTGATAATGAATGGGAGTTGCAGGGTCTGGTAAATGAGTTTGGAACAGTGCGAAAAACGGAATTTGAAGGTAAATGCGGGGAAGAGCAAGGCTATGGTCTTCGAAAGGGGTGAAGTCACAGAGTGTGAGGTGAAGCTGAACGGTCAGGCTATGGAGATCGTCAACTCTTTTAAGTATCTGGGCAGTGTGTTGAGTAAAGATGGGACTATGGATGAAGAAGTGCGGGACAGGGTACAACAGGGGAAGAGGGTTGTAGGAATGCTGAAAGCAGTAACAAGAAATAGGGTGGTCAGTATGGAAGTGAAGAAGTCCTTGCATGACAGTGTGGTAATCCCGACACTGACTTACAGAAGCGAAGCATGGATGTTGGTTGAGAGACTCAGACCAAGAGTGAGAGCAGTGGAAATTAATTACTTAAGAAGTGCGTGCGGAGTTACATGGAGAGATAGACAGACTAATGAGGAAGTAAGAAGGAGGTGTGGTGTGGAGGTAGATGTGCTGGAAAGTGTGAAAAGGAACAACTTGAGATGGTTCCGCCATATGGAACGTATGGAAAGCGAGAGAATGACTAAGAGGGTGTACGAGTACAAAGGAGTACAAAGGAAATCAAGCAACAACAGATATAGTGACCCTTCTAGGTTGCTTGTCCTTCAAAACACTGAGGATCAAGTGCCCAAACAGTGGTTTAGAGTGGGTAAGGGAACATTGGAAAGGGAATTACTGCCCTGGAACTAATGTCCATGGCAGGATTAGGAAGTTAGTAGGGGACAGATGGGTTAGTAACTGAGGGGGAGATAAAATAAAGTTATTCATTTACAAACGCAGTCAGTCGCGGGTTTGATGAAAGATATTTGTCTAGGCGGAGTTTAAATGAATCAACGGTGATGCAGTTTATAACGTTTCGGGGAAGCCCATTCCACAAGTTGACAACTCGATTGAAGAAGAAATTCTTAGATTCGTGTGAGTTAAAAGATTTACCAATAATTTTGCAACCGTTTCCCCGCGTGTAATTAGATTGGTCGATAGTGAAGTACTTACTACAGTCCATATTGTCGATGCCTTTGATGATTTTGAACACTTGAAATAAGTCACCTCTTAATCTGCGCTGGGTTAAAGGAAATAGATTTAATTCTCTAAGACGCTCTTCGTATCGTTTGTTCTTTAGGCTAGGTATCATTTTAGTAACTCTACGTTGAACTCGTTCTAGCTTGTTTATATCTTTGTGGTAATAAGGGCACCAGGATTTAACGCAGTATTCCAGAAGAGGGCGGACTAAGGAATTGTAAAGGGTTAGGATAACTTCTTTGGATTTAGGCTCAAATGACCTGCCTATAAAGCCAATTATTTTGTTTGCCTTCTTAACAACTTCTGAACATTGTTGACTCGGTTTTAGGTTACTCGATATTGTTACTCCCAGATCGGTTTCTCTGTTTACATTCTTAAGCTGAGTGCCATTCATCGAATAGTTTGCTTTCTCATTTAGGTATCTGATATGTAATACTTTACATTTATCCGCATTGAAACTCATTTGCCAAATTTGGGCCCAACATGACAATTTATCTAGATTGTGTTGCATATCGTCAACTTGATCTTTTGAGAGTACGCTATTTGCAATTTTTGTATCGTCAGCAAATTTTGAGATTGTACAGGTGAGACCCTCATCTATGTCGTTGATGTAAATTAGAAAGAGAATTGGTCCTAGTACCGATCCCTGGGGTACCCCGCTACTTACATTGGTCCATTTAGATGCCTTACCGTTTATGACTACTCTTTGCTTTCTGTCGCTGAGCCAATTTTCTATCCATTTCAACACACCGTCTTGTATTCCATGCGCTTTAAGTTTTAGCAGTAAACGTTTGTGGGGAACTTTGTCAAAGGCCTTTTGAAAATCAAGGTATATAATATCTACAGCTTTACTCTCATCGTAGAGGTTGAGGATATCGTGGAAGAAGTCTAAGAGGTTTGTTAAACAGGAACGTTTTTTACGAAAGCCGGGTTGAGTATCTTTAAGTATGTTATTTTCCTCTAAGTGATTTACGAGTCTGTCTCGTATGACCGTTTCTAGCATTTTACATACAACTGAGGTTAAGCTAATTGGACGATAGTTACTGGGTAGGGATTTGCTGCCTTTTTTGAATATCGGTGTTACGTTGGCTAGCTTCCACTGATCAGGCATAGTTCCAGACTGCAAGGATTTATTGAATAGTAATGTCAGTGGTTTGGAGAGCTCATCCTTAGCTTCCTTTAGATCTCTAGAACTCTATTGAAATCGAGAGCGAGGTGGAGGGACAGAGAGGGAGAAGTAGACCGAAAGAGAGGTGGAAGGATGGAGTGAGGAAGTATATGAACGAAGGCGGTGCTGGTTGGGGGGAGGGGCGTCGACTGTCTGGGGATAGAGGTGCATGGGGGCGGTTCGTTCGTGGCCACACCTTCGGGGATCACGACGTCAGGCAATAGATAGATAGATATATTTTGTTTAGTTTCCTCGCGAAGCCTTCATCCAGCTTTAAAAAAAAACACTCCTAGACCCCCTACAAGATAAATTTGTACATTTATCGATGGAAAATTGTCATGAGGCCGGTTTCTCTTAAATTACAGGGTAGCTATCATTCGTCAGGAAATTATCGACACCTAAATGGCATGCAAGGTTATAACATCGACAAACTAATGGGGCCAACGTCTTAAAATCTGAAAACTAATTGGGCTAAACATGAGGAAGAAGGGGGACTAGAAAAACGACCCATCAACCCTAATATGATAAATGATGATAATTGAAAGTGTTAAGTTTTTGTAGAAGTGAAGTTACTCTCAACTTGCATTGATCATATTTCATGCCTAGACAAAACTGCTATGGGGCAATTTAGAATTCCCTCTGATAAATTCGGTAAATAGTGAACTCTTTTCATTTATTATATTGACTCGTTTAGAACACAGGTTAAGCTAGGAGGAAAGCACAGCTGTTATCTAGTATGATTAAATTAATGAATTATCTATAAGACACCATACGCGTGGTCGATCGGGTATTGCAGCATCCAAACCGCTTCGGACAGGGCAGTAGATAGGATGACTGTCAGTCATTTTTTTGTACAAAATATAATTATTGTCACTAGCTTCTTCTCCCCCACAGGACAGATGGTGTTGGCAATTATTAGCTTACCAGAGTATGTTGCTGGGGGATCAGGGGTTGGTGGCTGGGTTTTCTGAAATGTGTCGGTCACCAAAAGGAGGAAAATAAAACATGTTTCCTGTTGCTACAAACAACGATCCCTCTCCCGGGAACAGTTGGTTTATTGGTCTCATTTGGTATCGATTTTCAAACTAGTCATCCTAGAACTCTTATATTGAGACTTATCGCTGATTTATGGTCACTTGTTCTCCAGCCTCGTTTAGGAGTGACACAATTGTTACGAGCTTGGTAAGTTTTGTAGACATGGCAAGTGGCTTTAAGAAGATAATGCCATACCCAAGCTAGAATCAGTCACCTGTTGTACTTAATTAGTTAGTTAAAACAAAAATAGGACTCCAGAGGCTATCAACCCTTCTGGATTATTTTGCCATCACACTGAAAGTCAAGAATAACGTAAAGACTGGAGCCCCTTTTCGAGAACTCCAGTCACTTGGTGTTGTATTGACCTATAGCGCCCCTTTTAGTCTCGGAATCCTGGTTCTCATTTTGATGTCTAAACACACAAATATTTAACCAGTATTTAACACTTCATACGTGAAACAATTGAATCTTTTATACATTTGATGGTTAGGTTGTTTACATATTATTATTATCAATTAACATTTCCTCGCCTAATTCACCAGATTTCTTATAAACTATATTATCTGTAAGTTAACTTGTTTATTTATTTTATTGTATTATTTTAAGGGATATATCATGATGTGTTGGAGGATATTTCCACAAACGTATTGCATTGTTTCCTATTCTTGATTGTTTTTTTCCAATCTGTACTTCCAAATTAGTTACATTGGTATGTATAATGCTAAAATATAAATACTTGGATTTCTTATAAATTAGTTTAATTCGGTACGGTTTTATAGGGATATTCAAGTTGAATTTAAGTTGAAATCTAGAGGAAGCACATAGACAGAGGAGTTGGTATTGCAGGGCAAGTGAGTGGGGGAGGATGGGAAAGGCAAGGTGGTGTGGGGTTTGGTGAGGGTCTTGACCAGATAGTGGGGTAGATAATAGAAAATTTGTTCAAAATGTGATACAAACACCAAATTTGGTATGGTGGTTCCCAAGGGTCTACTTAGCAAATCTGCCTGACGTGCCATTCAAAAATCCAAGATGGCGGCCATTTTTCAAGATGGACGCCGAATGCGTCTGCCGAAAATGGTTTTGCTCAATGATATGCATGTACTTGATGGATTTGAATGATCTTGGTGTCGATTTCTATGTTTTCTTGCATGCTGAATCTATTTTTTTTACTTTCACTCGCATTTTTTTTTTTTTTTTTTCAAACTTCTCTAACCCATCAACCAAATATATATTTAGTCAAATAAATCAATGAAATTAAATCAATGTGGTCCTCGTGGGGGATCGAACCCTAGATACTGTAAATGGTAGAAAATTAACACTTTATATAAAATAACAACATGACACATCAAATAATACTCCTAATACTTTATAAGAACATAAGAAATTATATATACACAATATAAACATTAAATATACATATGTATATGTATCACTACAGCTGACATACACAGCTGCAGAGTGCAGTGCAAGCAAGCCCTGAACGAAAGCATTTGCATCTCCGGTTGCAGCCTTTCTTGCAGGAACACTGGGTCAGTTCCCGACAGCTGGCTGCAATAGGTGGAAGCGTTGTCCAACAGATCTGCCATATGTCCTCCCTTCCGATTCTATCCCCAGTCGGCAGGACTGACGACTTCTGGATTGGTTACTGTTGCTTGACCCCATATGATACCAGCCTGGTAAGCAGCACGTTTTGCGTGTTCCATGAGGGCTGCACTGGTTGGTGGGATCGCATCATAGGACCTCTGCTTACGGGCAAAGAGATTCAGCCTTGCCTCGTCAACACCGGTGGCTGCACTTGATCTGTCATACATGAGGACAACAAAGTTCTCTAGCTTCTGCAGGTCATCCTCAGAAACCTCTGTTGGGCAGTTGCTGAGTTTTGTAAAGGTTTCAGAAACCTCATCACAGACTTCCCAAGTCAGCCATGCAGATTTCTTTCCTTCCCATGGAAAGACGAGACCGCGTCACAGCCCGTGAATGCATGGAAATACAGATCCCACTGGCTTTCTCAGGTCCTATTGCAGAAACTACCTCATGGACTGGTATCCATCGAGCATTGGCTCCCTGGCCAAAAGCAATCCACATTTTTTGAAGACCAAGCCTCTGCAGGGATGGCAGCTTAGACACTACTATGACAAGCACGTCAGTGTCATTGGCTTTGATGACAAGTGACTTGCTACCCTCTGCAGTTGCATCTCTGCCATGTACGGGTATCAGCTTCTTCATGACAGCATGGGGCCACAGCATCGAGGGATTTGTTATTGTTGCTGATGACATCTTCTCCTTTTGTCACGATGACCATACTTGTGGTTTCAGCCTGACAATTATTTTCTCTGCGAGAAAGTGGAAGAGTTCAGTTTTGTAGTTGTCATCCCGCAGAAAGCTTCTCCAGTTTATTGGGGTCTTGCTGGTTCCAGTCACTCTTCTTCTGATCCCCTGACCTCTTTTTGACCTGGTTTCAGATTTCAGACTAGGCTTCTTGTACACATCGAAGATGACATCGACTCGCTTGAATTTGGTGCCAAAGGATTCCACTTTTGGAAGGATGTCTTCTTTTGCATAGTCATCGAAAGTCTTTGGGGTGCGTGGAGGCAGGGAATTGATGAGCGCTGATCCATCAATGATGATGGTGTCTCCCTCTGGTTCGCTGTCAGGCAATGTCACCAGTGCCTGAAGAATTTCAGTTAGCTGTGACTTCTGGCACATACGAAGCCTGCCATTGTCACTGAGAGATGCAGGTGCTGACTGGTTCTCATGCTTGAAGAATTCTTGCAAGTCACACTGTCTGTTTTGGCAGGAGATGAAGAGCCGGGAGAACAAGTGACAGTCATCTTTAAGCACTTTCTCCTTGGAGCTGCTGGCTGCCTGCTCGTGCTTGAAGAAAGAAGTCTTGTTCTTCTTGATTGGCTTATAGAATGTGCATTCTTCTTCATTCTCCAAGGCCTCCATAAATGACAGGAACTTCTCCTTGCCTCTCTCGTGATGACTACCAACCAGTTCAGCTAGTGCTGGATCTGCAATGTTCTTTGTGTCCAGCACCAGCAAATCAGCGGACTCTTCTTGGAAAGGGTTGCCCATCTCTTTTATCACTCTGAACAGTGCCTCCACCCTCTCAAGGAAAGATGTCTGGGCACTTAAGGTCTGTTCATGGTGTTTGGTGCTGATGGTTGCGTCTTTCACACCAGAAATGGCCTTATATACAGATACTAGGTGGCTCACTTCAGGTCCAGCCACCATCCATCTCCGAAGTGCCCCTGGGTCCTCTGTTAGTCCAATGGCTCCTCCATCACCCTTGATGGCTGCATTGTTCTGTTCATGAGCTTGGTCAATGGCCATGGCAGAGAAGTCTCTTCTGGACTTGTGGACAACAAAGTTTCCTTTGTGAAACTCTCTGGCTACGTCTTGATGCTGCTTCTCAAGAGACATCATGTCTCTGAAGTGAACTGGAAGCCACCGAGCATAATTGACATTGTTATTCGCGAAGAAGTAGGGGATCAGTTCTGGGAGTGCTTCACGGTACAGGTCGAAGTTTCCTTCCCTTAAGGAGCGTATCAACAGGAGCACGACCAGCTCCATGTCCAAAACCAGATCCCAGAACTGGAACTGTGGACTCTGAGGTCTCCGCTGATCACACCAGTCTTCAAAGGTCAGCGTTGGTCTGCCGGACTCCTCAGAGCAGTAGTCTTGGTAGGCTTCTTTCTTCAGTTTATACAGGCTGCATGCTGTGATCTGGTGGGCCAATCTTGTCCTGGTGATACTTGACACAGTCAGGAATGACTCAGCTGTACCAGATGAGGCCACCCCTGCTTCAGCAATAGCACTGGTCCAGCCACTGTGTTCCAGTAGTGTTCCAAGGGAACCAAGCGCAGCCTTCTCTATGTGAAGTCCCCCAAACATGATAACAAATTTGTCCTCTCCATACTCAGGCCACTGCCACTGGATTTGGTTGGTCAACAGCTATGACCGGGGTCTGCCCTGGGTTGAGGAATGCCACTGTATCTCGAATCTTCCCCATGGCATGTTTGATGGTTGCAACAGAGTGAGCCTGGTCTCGTATCAAAGGCAACAGTGATGTCATGCTCACTTCAAAAGGCTGGCTCCTCTTCTGTGCTGCATGGTGGGCTGCCCATGTGATACTGAGAGTATCACCCACACTCTCAGTGACAGACACCTCTTCTAGCCACCTGTACTCTTCCTTCAGGTGTGACTGGATTGAGTGTAGTGCTTGGTATAATTGGCTTGGCACAGCTGGAGGTTTGGGCTTCTTAGTATGGTACATTGGTTTAACATTGGTGAATGCTTCAGGAAGCTCAGGAACTTTCTTCACCCTGTTATCTCCACTGAGCTTCACTGGCTCTCGTTCCTCACCAGGATGTTCAGGGCTTGGGTGTTGGAACAGAGACATACTGGTACCATGGAAGGAAGTTTGAGCTGTAGTCGCTGTTGGGTTGTGGTCGATGTTGTCCACCACGGACGTTGTGAACATCTGCTTCCTCAACACTGGTGGACAGACAACTCCACTCATCCACGTACTGAGCTACAACAGCTTCTCCAAGCTGGGCTGAGATTTCTAAGACTCTATCATAGGTGATGCTGAGTCCATTGTCATGGAGCATGTCTATGAGCTGCCTCTTCCTTGTTTTGGCAAACAGACATGCCCATGTACACAACAAATGATGTCTCCCGGTCCTTGGAATGTCTGTGGACGTGAGATCCGGCCTTGTATTTGGCAAAACAGTTGTACTGTAAGAGCTGAGCCATAGCAAGGTCAGACTTTGAGGGTCCATGTTGGAGTTGTGACTTGATGTCTGCTCCATGCTCAATCATTCAAACAAACTGAAGCAGTGATGACAGTACAGCATCTTCTAGGCACCCATCATGGAATGTGCCATTCCACTGTGATTTGTGTTGAAGCATTTCACGTCTTATCATCCCAGCAGCCTTTGCAAGATGAACGGCTTCTCCATATTTGCTTGCTTGTGCAAGAATTGACCCTACATCCTTCTTAACACACAAAGAGCGGGTGGTAGGGTATTTTACACTGTGCCGCCCAGCGTTTTTTTTTTTTACCCTAAATAGGGTTGTTTCCGTGCTCATTATCATGCATAAACAAGACGCAGAGTGTAAAACAAGTATCTATCCCTGAAAGGGCATAAACAGAGCTTTCCAATGACACCCGAACCATCCTTGTACGACCACTGGTTCTCTTGCAACGATCGTGCAACACGAGTACAAAAAAACTAAAATAAGGTAATTTCCGTACATAATTCCTTGTGTAGCGAGTGAGAGAGGGAGGAGGAGGGTTGAATACAGTTCAGTACGTCCACGGTGGTCGTGGGGAGCGGTCATAAGGTTACTACGCTCGTCCCACCGCTCAGCTCTCTCTCTCAGCAACATTACGTGCTGAAAATGGCACTCGACAGCTGTCGTGCACCGCCACATAGTCCAAATTTATTTAACTCGACAGATGTCGTGCGCCGTTGGTTAAGGGTTAAAGGCCAGTAGGACATCACGTCCATGATGTTCAGCTTGTATATCAGGGATGTGTTGAAGCAGCTGGGCCTTCAGTTGGGTAGCATGAACATCAGGACTGTCGATGCTAAGCTGCTCCAGCCTCTGCCTGTAGAGCATACATAGGTCGGCAAGTCGGAAGACTGATGGAGCTGAACTCTCACTTGCAGATTTTGTCTCAATGATGTATGTTACCAGTTCAGAGAAGGCAATTGGATATGCTTCCCTCTTTCCTACCTCAGAGTTTTCTGCTTCCCTCAGCTCTTCAGCACGCAGGTGAGCTTGTTCTCAGTTGTAGAGACCAGCCAAGCATGCACTGTGGTACTTCAGTTCCTGCGCCACCACATCTCCAGCACTCAGTTTGGCAAGCAGCTTTCCATCATTGAGAGTCTTTGCACACTTGTTGACTCTCTTGTTCAGTTTCATGGTCATAGCTTGTCTAAAGTCATCCAGATCTCCCTCCTCCTCACATATGAAATTCTATCTGTTTGGGGTCTGACATTCTCCGTGGTATTTTGCTGCCGCTGCTACTGTTCTCATCTGTTGCAGGAGACAATCTCTTTTCTGCCCTTTGTAACTTAGTGTTGCTGAACAGAAGCCTGCAACTAGCATGGTACTGTGCTTGATATTTCCTCAAGGTTGCCTCTATCCCACTGCCGTCATCAAGCCTTCGTGGGTCCATCTTGATCGGTAGCGCATTCACTGCATGAAATAGAGGAATATTCCTCCCGAAGAGGCTGTATCCATCCTCTACCCTTCTGGCAGGATTTGCAAGTGGAGATGTTAGGCATTCGCTCTTCTCTGTTTGACAGAGGCAACACTTGGTCCAGTTGGTCTGCCATGATGCAGTCTCACATTTGGTGTTTGAAGCCATTCTGATGACCAGGGCCGAGGGTTTATCCTTTTACCGCCCTGTATCATGGGCACTTTCCTGTATGGGATACAACTAGGTTTATGCATGTCTGCCCTACACCTAGCCCGATCGTTCATCCAATGTCATTTAAGTCCCGTGCGATCTGTACACCATCCAGATAACTTTGAAATCCCATTAGCCTTGGCTCGGCTCTCCCGTGCTGGCACCTCCTGTCAATTCAGGTGCGGTTGCTTAACAGGTCTGTGGGGTAAGTTAAGCAACATTTGGGACACTAAGTATGAGATGCACTCCTCCTTAGCTGACATTGAACCCCATGCTGAGTTTCACAGCAGTAATTGTCACCAGTGTGCCATGGTAGTGCCGACAAACACTCCTTTAGAAAAATGGCTTCTTGGATCAATCAGGTCTGGTGTGTTGACTTCATGCACTTTGCATCTGGAGCATGGCATACTCCCTCACACACAGAGACCCTCTGCGTGTTACCCTCACCTAGTTTAGCCCGTGAGCCAACATGGTTTACCAGGGTGTGGCCGTTGCCGTGCACTAGCAACTTCTTGGAGCCATAGATGAGAGTTAGGTAAGTAGTGAGGATGCACTAAATATAAATACTGCTCTATACATTTAGAAATTACCATGTCATGCACATAGTAAAAAATAGCAAAACACTCATCAGGCAAGTGAAAATGCAGAAAAAGACTGATCTAAATAGCCAAAAAGTGTGAAGTTATTCACTTGAGTTTTTTTAAAGTAGAAAAATTTGAATCTGCATGCAAGAAAACATAGAAATTGACACCAAGATCATTCAAATCCGTCAAGTATATGCATTTCTATGAGCAAAACCATTTTCGGCAGACGCATTCGGCGTCCATCTTGAAAAATGGCCGCCATCTTGGATTTTTGAATGGCACGTCAGGCAGATTTGCTAAGTAGACCCTTGGGAACCACCATACCAAATTTGGTGCTTGTATCGCATTTTGCACAATTTCTGTGAAAGATTGCTGTTATCTGCCCCACTAAGAGAGAGTATATTATAGGAGAGGGGAGTCTTCCTATGTATTCTATTAATATAAAGGTGCCTCTAAACGTTGTCAGTTACCCTTTTTCGACATTTGTTTTCAGCGCCATCTATTGCAGGGTTCCAGAACTACTCAACGTGATTAAATCTACGGATGTATCCTCCATTTTTTTTATTTTATTATATGTACCCTACTTTTCTCTCTCTCTCTCTCTCTATATATATATATATATATATATATATATATATATATATATATATATATATATACCGGTATATATTATTTATGTTTGACCAAAGTTTAAGTGTGGCTGTGTGTACTTCCAAGTTAGTAACTTATATTACAATGTAAATATTTGTCTTCAATTGAGATTATTGTTATTCATATACTGTACATTCATTGTTAATACATTTACAGTCAATATCAAATAATCATCAACAGCCTTCATGATCCATTGCAAACCATATCCTTATTCTCAAGGTCAACCACAGCCTCCTTACATCATCACGGAGGCTTGGTTCAGCTTGGTAAGCTATGTAATTAACCCCTTCTATACCGACGACGTCTATTTGATTTTATTCTGGCTCCTACTAATCGATTTGATTTACTTTAGGAAGGATCTTTAGCAATTATAAGGCTTCGAATGATCTCAATCAACCCTTTTAACTAGCACAGACACTTTCTAAGCTGTACAAAATCGTTTAACATATTGCTAGAATAAAATATAACATACGTCGCCAGTACAGAAGGGGTTAATGGAGTATTGTTCACATTTCAGTGTACTTTGGAGAGCTTTTGCATATCAGTGTACTCTGTAATAATTGTAATCATAATGACTATGGCTGATATGGTGATAGCAAACAAGTTACATGTGTGTCTACAGACTCTACACGAGACACGTGTACAGTCAGTCGGTCACCTTTTCGACTGGGCCACCTAATGGTAATTTCGCTGGGTCTTTCGCTCTGGTATTACTAATATCACTCACTCCGCCCCACCCTGAATCTGTTGCATATTATGTCCCATAGATGGCGTCGTCAGATTTGCTGGGAAGGAGAGGGGGTGGAGGGGGGGGGGGGGGGGGTTATTGTGTAGGGAAAGTTGGAAGTATGTAGGGTGGGGGAGGGGGGTTACGTGAATTATTTCACCAGTTTTATGGTTACTGTTTTATCTCTTGATATTAATTAAGGTGTAAATAGTTTTTGCTAGTGAAATCTGCCTTTAAGAAATATTTGTTTATGTGTAATTATTGTTTGCAAACCAATTTGTAGGGATTGCTAGATTCACTATCTATTTAGTAAGACAGCTCTTTCTCACTCATTCACTCACACTATCTATTTATATATCTATATCTATCCACATTATAGATTAGTCTTTTCCTTAGCTGATGTTCATTTGCTCTTCGTTGGGTTAATGTTGGTCTCTTAATTTTGGTTGAGGTCCAGGGCTGGGCCCGTATTGTCGATTTGCGGCATTTGTTTTGGGGCTCCTCATACCTCTCTGTCTCATGCCTTTGTCTTCAAATAGAGCATTATGTGTAGCATTGTGTTGTTAATTAAAACCGAATAATGTATTGCATATCCATATCCATCTAGTCGTCATTAGTGAAATTCCCATACCAAAATAACAGCTTTCATAACTAGTCGCTTACACCAAATAATCCTACACTGTTAGAGAAAATAGGTCATTCAGCAATAAAAGCAGTGCAATATATATTGATATAATTATGATATTCTCCAGATGTGTATCTTGTGTTTGAGAAGGGGGTTTGGAGAAGAAAAAAAATATATATGACTAAAATACAGTACACAAATATCAGACTTTAGAACTTTCTACTTAATAGAAACAAATACATTATTTGCTCGGAAATAAGTGCTACAAACTTCAAAGTCGTTATAACGTATAAGAAAAATAGGTCTTACTAAAATGTCATTGAAAAACGCTATATACTTTCAAAGTAGCCCCAGAGAAGTTTTAGTGGTTTGCATTTCCCAATGTTGATATGTATGATAAAGGTGTTTGTTATTACCATATACATTTGGATAGCAATGCAAATATAATTGAACAGTTCAGAGAGAGAGAGAGAGTGAGAAGGAAAGGGAGAGACGAACTATAATAAATGGACGAAAACATCGAAGAGACTTATACACGAAAGCTTGACTCTAATATCTGTGGATAGAGTATTTATTAATCAAAATAATAAGTATTCGGTAATGTTTACTCTATATATTCATCTGAACATATGACAAAAAAAAATTACCCGTAGAGCCACTTCACCTATGTTGTGCAAATTCCCATTACAAGCAACCCAATTCCTCGATATGACAATCAAAGGTTTGATGTTCTCCACTTCCCTTCACCTAATAAATTGTTTCTCTGCGTATGAAAGAGACAAGAAGCAACACTACTTATAAATAATTTGACGTCCTATTGTCCCCCTTACCCGAGTCAGAACAGAATGCTTAGTACAGAACCATATTTAAGGTACACTGGAATGTAACTGCAGGACACGCAAAACTTGAACCAAAGTCATAGGGTGAGGGATAGACACATTTACGGAGTAAATTCCATACTTTACTTGTTGAGCTGAAAAAATTACGGGGAAATAATTAAGTTAACTGTTGGCTTTGAATGGTGGGAATGAGTTACGTTCATGTTTTATAAATACAAATAATACCCATTTCCAGCTATTTAAAAACTATTTCTTCCAGTAGCATTAACAAATAATTAAATTGTCGTAAACCCAGATTTTGACTGTAAATAATATAATTATGACACTGGAGACCTGCAGACTTCCGAATTATTTGTATAATAAATGATTGCGAAGCAATATATTTTCAACATAATGTAAATACTTAAACTATGAAATTCGCACGTCCTATATTAACATAAAAAATATGTAGATAAAATTGTAACAAAAAAAATGTATGGATCTTACACATGTAGCAGGAGTCGGCAATATATGGATCTTACACATGTAGCAGGAGTCGGCAATATATGGATCTTACACATGTAGCAGGAGTCGGCAATATATGGATCTTACACATGTAGCAGGAGTCGGCAATATATGGATCTTACACATGTAGCAGGAGTCGGCAATATATGGATCTTACACATGTAGCAGGAGTCGGCAATATATGGATCTTACACATGTAGCAGGAGTCGGCAATATATGGATCTTACACATGTAGCAGGAGTCGGCAATATATGGATCTTACACATGTAGCAGGAGTCGGCAATATATGGAATATGAAGTTGAGCATTAATGAAGGTCAGGTTGGAGGTGTAGTTGATCCAGGTAGTGTTGTGGTTGTCGGTGAGAGACACACTGTGTTGGTCCAACTTCATGTTGAAGTGTCGCCAACCAGGACCATTGTCATCCATCACTTCTTCAATGCTCTCCTTGTTTGGTCCAAACGACAGCTCAGTTATCCTTACAGGTGTGTGATTCATGTTCGCCTCTATGACTACCCCTTGATCATGTTCCTTTGTACATCATTGTTTCCAACATAACCCCAAAAATCCAACGTAGTCTGTTTGCTCTCTTGGCCAACATCCACAGATATTTTTGAGCGGACAAAACATGCTAAAAGAAATAGGTATTAGCTTCATTACAAAATTATATTGAAGTTTTTCTTTGAATTGCTTGAGTAATGCATACATGTTATATATGCTTACATTCTCCCTATTATGCCATAATTAATTGATTTTAAATAAAGTTAAATACCGAAAATAATTTTGTTTGTTTCGTTTTGCATTAATCACAGTAACGGCACCAACTCATAAAAACGTTTGGCAAAATTGATAGGAGGATTCGAGTGATAGGCAGCGTTATTCCACATTATGAAGGTCATGGGACAGCTACGTGATATTCGTACGACATATTCGTCCTGGATTCGGTGGCATAAAATCCTCGCACTAGCTCTCGTGCAATTGCTGATGATTTAGGGTTAAGCCAATCATTAGTATATAGAACGCATGATCAAATGCTCTACCATTTTTATTTTCAACTGGTACAGGTTTTAAGTTCAGATGATCATTCAAGGCGACTTGATTTATGTCGATAGTTTATTTATAAAGTATTGCAAGACTGGCAATGTCCAAGTCATATATTGTTTACGGATGAGTCTACCTTCAATTGCCCTGGTATGTTTAACACTCACAATGTACACTCTTGGGATGGGGAGAACCCTCATGTTACTTGGAGACGATATTTGGTGACGAGTAAATGGTGACCACCTCTTAGGGTCACATGTTCTTCTTGGTCCTCTTACAAGAGTGAAGTATTAGGAAATTTAACAGGACAATTTGTCATTATTCCTTGACGATGTCTCCTTAGCAACACGAAGTTAACTATGGCTGACTCACAAGGGAGCCCCTGCCCTTGCCAGTTTAATAGTTAGAGAGTATATGAATCACGCTTTCCCCAACTGGTAGATTGGGCAGGTTGGAGGGACAGCATGGCCAGCGAGGTCTCCAGATTTGAACCATGAGAAATTTCTTCCTGTGTCTCCTTCACCTTAAGACCTTGATTTTTGATGAAGCTCCAGAGAGAGTGCAGAAGAACTGCTAATTCGAATTCAAAATGGCTGCTCAAAAATCGTGATGCGCCAAGAATGTTGGAAAATGTCCTTGATCCGCTGTTGCAATGTATGTATTGAGGTTGGATGTGACCATATGGAGCACTTATTGTAAGAATATTGGAATACAAATGACAAACTCCTCAAAATACAAAAATATTCTATTAGTTTTTTCTAAAAAATATTACTCTATTATCCTTTGTATAGCTACCTTTCATTTGATGTGTATGTAACATTATACAATAGATGCATGGTATATTTATGATTATGTATTGAATGAACGGCATTACAATATGCTGCACAGTACACAGTTTTAACATTACCATAAATTAAGTAATAGAATGTCCTTCGATTAATATTATATGGGGATCGCTTATATGGTTTAAATTCCTTTAATGAAATATTAGTCTTACTCATACCATGACAGTTCAAGATCATATCAACGGTGTTTTTATTCTTGGACTAATGTAAGTCATATTTGATATATATGAACAGTTGGGCACATAAGTTTTGTTCCTCGTTGTGATCTTATGTATAAAAGTAAGAATAGCATGAATTGCCAGTGTGCTATCTTTTCTTCATCAGTTGACTAATCAGATGAGTTAACCATTATATAACAAAATACATTCGTAATTCAACCATGCGCATTATAATTATATGTATAAGATCACGGAGAGGAACATAAATTGTGTGGGCAACTGTACATGTAGCAGATGACATAAGGGTAAGTATAATATTGGAATATGATCTGAATAAATGATATATAATTATTTTATTGATACCATTATGCCTAATGTATCAACTTCCGGTACTCAACCTGGTGTAAGGAGTGATTGTAGCATATGACTCATATCTAATAACAGAGGGACCTGATTTTTATGAACAGTTATATATGATTTGACAAACCTGTTACATATATCAGATTCTTACTTAACTGAACAAAACAGTCATGTTATCTAACGAAAACCATACATTGAAGTTGTAGATTTTGTTCTAGCTTACTCATTAATGCCGTACACTCTAGGATATATATTCTGGCCCAATATGAACCCTGGAAAAGCAACACGAACCACGTAGACGTAGATAATTAGCCAGGAATTCATGAGAATCTTCGATTCTGCTCAGGATAGCTTCGACACATAAAGCCACGTGTTGTGTCCTAAAATAGTGGAAATACTGTTCATGTATTATCACTGGTGAATGACACGTAGCTAAGCATAGTAGAAAACCAGCATTCACTCTTGGCTACAGTGATATAAAGATTAAAACTTAGTATGTTCACCTCCTACGAAAGGCTTGAGAACAAGTTGCCTGGATTGCCCAACAGGGAATAGGGATGCAGTGAGAGGTGTTGGTGAGTTTTGAATCACCCTATATATATATATATATATATATTTCCAATTAACGTTCACAGGTGAGGATAGTACAAACTTGAAGAAATACCTCGCTAAATTGTTGCGTGAATGTTACACTCAATTGAATATTACAGTATTTGTATCGACTAAACAAACAATCCAAAATGTATTTAATATAAAAGATAAAATTTCCCTTCAACTACAGTTTTGTGTATTCTACATATATACGTGCAATAACTAGTGCTATGTATATTGGGAAACAAACGATAGGGCAACTACATATATACGTGCAATAACTGTAGTGCTATGTATATTGGGAAACAAACGATAGGGCAACTACATAATTATATACGTGCAATAACTGTAGTGCTATGTATATTGGGAAACAAACGATAGGGCAACTACATATATACGTGCAATAACTGTAGTGCTATGTATATTGGGAAACAAACGATAGGGCAACTCAAGACTCGAATTCACAATCATTTGGGAAAGTCTGTTCGAACAGGTCATAGGATGACTAAACCCCCTTCTTCAGCCGTAGGGGATCACAGTCATCAAGCAGATCACCCAATACAAGAGAGTCCTTCACAATTGTACAGTGCAAGGGACTGGAGTTTTCGAAATGGGGCTCTAGTCCTGACGCTATTCTTGAATTACAGTGTGCTGGCTTAATAATCTAATAGGGTTGATAACCTCGGAAGTCCTATTATTACTAACTAACATGGAACACTTAGCTATGTAGTAGCTTTACCAAGTTAGAGCGAAACAAACTCTTGGGGGGAACGAAACATCTACCCCTCTGCTGTGTTTTAGGACTCACTACCAAGGTTTGTATATTATATTATATATTATATTATTATGTGTATGTACTTTTCAACAAATGTCGAGTAGTTCAGTATATCTGAGGTTGGTAATTCTGCATAACTACTACTCCTGCTATTTTATGTTAAATTTATTTTATTTGTGTATGTTAATGCTTTGTAAGTGTGTATTTTCTATTTAGAAAGTGAGGAAAGGCCAATTTATTAGCATTTGTATTATTAATTGTAATTCCGATACCTCAACAATCTAGGGGAGAGTTTGGGAATGCGGGGTTTTGGGTGGGGTAAAAATAGGGGTATTATGGGAATAACTCTAAAAATCTAATAAATACAATTGAAAAAAACCCAAAATGTTGAAATCCGAGCCAAGTTTTGACAAAAGTTGGCTCGGATTTGGCCAATTGTCAGAGTCCAAAAAGGGTAAAATTGGAAAACAAAGTTGGCTCGGATTTCACCCTTTTTCAGATGAATAAAACCCCAAAGTGTTGACCAAACTTGGCTGGTGTTTGTCGACTGTTCAGAGTCCAAAATCACAGTAACCTCATTTTGAAAGTTGGCTGGGTTTTTTTTGTTTTTCACTGTTGAAAAACTCAGTAAGAATGTGGTTAACATTAGCCTAACCTAAGCTAACCTAACCTAACCTAGTATTATGGGTGGGGGCTGCCGCCCCCACACCCCCGCTAAATCCATGAAATCCGAGGCAAGTTTTGTCATTAACCTAACCAAATAACCTAACCTAACCTCGTATTATGGGGTTAACCTTAACCTAACCTAACCCCACCTAACCTAACCTAACCTAACCTAGTATTATGGGTGGGGGCTGCCGCCCCCACACCCCCGCTAAATCCATAAAGTCCGAGGCAAGCTTTGTCATTAACCTAACCAAATAACCTAACCTAACCTAACCTAGTATTATGGGGTTAACCTTAACCTAACCTAACCTAACCTCACCTGACCTAACCTAACCTAACCTAGTATTATGGGTGGGGGCTGCCGCCCCCACACCCCCGCTAAATCCATGAAATCCGAGGCAAGTTTTGTCATTAACCTAACCAAATAACGTAACCTAATCTAACCTAGTATTATGGGGTTAACCTTAACCTAACCTAACGTAACCTAACCTAGTATTATGGGGTGGGGGCTGCCACCCCCGCTAAATCCATGAAATCCGATCCAAGGTTTGTCATTAACCTAACCTAACCTAACCTAGTATTATGGGGTTAACATTAGCGTAACCGGAAAAATGTTATTTTAATACCACGAATTTTCCGAGTGTTTTTTATAAAAGAAATTGTTAATTTTTTTTTTTTTTTTTTTTATGTGATTGAGGGAGGCAAAAGGCATAACTGCCTATAGCGAGTGCCTCCCCCATAGTTGAAAGAGTGACAGGGCCAAAATCAAGGGACGTTCGAGCCAAAATGCCTGGACACACGGAGTTTGAAGCAATTTAAGTCATAGGAAGAGGGAAAGACTGATTCTGGGAGAGAGTTCCAGAGCTCAGATGTTGAGTAGAAGAAAGTTTGAGAGTAACGTTTCACGCTTGGGTTGGAGAGTTGCACAGAGTAGGGGTGGGATTGAGTTGCAAGACGGGTACCACGTGCCCTACGTAAAGGAGCTGGTATGCACTGGGATAGCTCTGAGGAACACTGATTATTATAGTAGCGATAGAATAGCGAGAGAGATGCAACATTGCGGCGGAGAGAGAGAGATTGCAGAGAGTTGGTGAGTGGACGGGAGTTAATGATACGAAAGGCCTTCCTTTCAACTTTGTCTAGGAGAGCGGTGTGAGAGGAACCTCCCCACACATGTGAACAATACTCAATACAAGGGCGCACTATGCCCCTGTACAGAGCAAGAAGCTGTGCAGGGGAAAAGAACCCCCTAAGGCGGTTGAGCACACCCAGCTTCTGGGAGGCTGCCTTAGCAAGACTGGTAATATGGTCCTTCCAAATGAGAGCAGAAGAAAAAGAGACACCAAGAATATTGAGAGAAGATGAAGGGTTGATTTTTGTATTGTTGAAGAATAAGGGATAGTCCGCTGGGAGATCCTGACGGGTAGATAGATGGAGAAATTGGGTTTTGGAAGCATTAAAGTTAACAAGGTTTTCTCTGCCCCAATTGGAAATAGTAGTTGGATCAGAATTTAAGAGTTCTATGGCTTCATTACGTTTGTCGTTGAGGGATTGCTGGCTGGGGGCGTTCTGAAAAACTAATGGAGTAGTGTAAGGTTGAGTCGTCTGCGTATGAATGGATGGGAATTAAGGTACAGTTAAGGAGATCATTTATAAAAATTAGAAAGAGAATAGGAGATAGGACAGAGCCCTGAGGAACACCGGAGTTTATAGGATGAGGAAGTGAACAATGGCCGTCCACAACCGCAGCTATGGAACGGCCGGAAAGGAAATTAGAGACAAAGGCACAGATGGAGGGATAGAAACCGAAGGAGGGTAGTTTAGAAATTAAAGATTTATGCCAGACTCTATCGAAGGCTTTCGATATGTCTAGTGCAATAGAAAAAGTCTCACCGAAGTCCCGAAAGGAGGATGACCAAGAGTTAGTAAGATATGAAAGAAGATCACCAGTAGAGCGACCCTTAAGGAAGCCATACTGGCGATCTGAGAGCAGATTATGAGAAGAGAAATGCTTAAGAAATTTGGAAGCAAGAATAGTTTCAAAAACTTTAGAAAGACAAGAGATAAGAGCAATTGGACGATAGTTGGAGGGTTGAGAGCGGTCACCCTTCTTTGGGACAGGTTGAATGTGAGCAAACTTCCAGCATGAAGGGAAGACGTTAGAGGATAGACAGAGACGAAAGAGTTTGCCTAGGCAGGGAGTCAGCACGGAAGCACAGTTTTTGAGAACAACAGGAGGAACACCGTCCGGACCGTACGCCTTATTAGTGTTAAGCCCAGAGAGGGTAGAAAGTACATCTTTAGAAGAGATTAGGATATTAGGCATAAGTAAGAGAGAGGAGGGCGGAGAGGGAGGAATAGCACCGGAATCATCCAAGGTGGAGTTTCTAGCAAAAGTTTGAGCAAAGAGTTTAGCTTTGTCAGAGGAAGAAGTGATGGTTGTGCCATCAGAGTGGGAAAGGGGAGGGAAAGACGAGGAAGAGAAATTGTTGGAGAGGTTTTTGGCTAGATGCCAGAAAGCTTGGGAAGAGCTAGAGTTGGATAGTTCAGTGCATTTATTATTGATGAAAGAGTGTTTGGCAAGTCGAAGAACAGATTTGGCTTGATTCCGGGCAGAAACATATGAAGAATGAGAGTCTTGAGTTTTAAGGCGTCGGTACCGTTTGAATGCTTCCTCCTTATTGCGGACAGCAGTAGAACAGGCGTGAGTAAACCAAGATTTTTTAGCATTAGTCTGAGAGAAAGAGAATGGAATGTATGCTTCCATGCCCGATAGGATTACCTCGGTAATGCGTTCAGCACTCTCCGAGGGTCCCCGGCCATGGAAGCAGAAATCATTCCATGGGAAATCAAAGAAGTACTGCCGAAGAGCCTCCCAGTCGGCAGCGCCAAAGTGCCACAAGCGCCGCCGGCTAGGAGGATCGGGTGGCTGTACTGGAGAGATAGGACAGGTGACAGAGATAAGTTTATGGTCGGAGGAGCCCAAAGGAGAGAAAAGATCGACAGTATAAGAAGAAGGGTTAGAAGTTAGAAACAGGTCAAGAATGTTGGGCCGATCTCCGATGCGATCCGGGATACGGGTGGGTTGCTGAACTAACTGCTCTAGGTCATTTAGGATAGAAAAGACGTAGGCTTGTTCACCAGGTGGATCAGTAGTGTGAGAGGAGAGCCATTGGCGGTGGTGAACGTTGAAATCTCCTAAGATGGAGATTTCTGAGAAAGGAGAAATGGATAGAATGTGTTCCACTGTAGAGTTTAGATAGTCAAAGAATTTAGGAAAGTTGGTAGAGTTAGGGGAAAGATAGACAGCACAGAAATATTTAGTAAGAGAATGACAGGAAAGTTTGAGCCATAAAGTTGAGAATTCAGAGGAGTCGAAATCGGGAACACGAGAGCAAGTGAGTTTGTTGTGCACATATGCACAACATCCGCCATTGGCTTTGAAACTAGGATAGAGAAAGTAGGAGGATACAGAGAAGGGGTTGCTGGATGTTGCTACAGACACCTGGGTTTCGGTGAGGAAGAGAAGATCAGGTTTGTAGGAGGAGAGATGGTGCTCAACAGAGTGAAAGTTAGAGGAAAGTCCGCGAATGTTGCATCAATATATAGTGTTTGCAATTAATTAGAAATCTCGGGAAAACCTATTTTCCCCATTAGGCCTATTGATCGATGTTGAGACAAGCCCCCCCCCCCCCCAATAGTGATTTGGAAAGACATTAGCCTAACCTAACAACCTTACCTAACCTAACCTAGTTTTATGGGTGGGGGCTGCTGCCCCCACACCCCCGCTGGTTGAGTACTAATCCCTTAGTAAAAAAAAAAAAAAAAAAACATTGGCTGTCGATTATACGAAGGTGAAAGAAAGTCGATGAAGCCTACGGTGTTTACTCTGCAATCTTCAGCTTTGATTATACATTGATAACGGGAAAGTACCGTATTGACAACCTAGTTACGAAAATTAAAATTTGATACCATACTTTCATATTAAGTTTTTCCGAGGGTTTAACACATTTTCATATGATCTTTAGAGCTATCGATAACTGGAAGTACCTTATTGACAACCTTGTAACCTTGTTACGAAAAATAAATGTTAGTACCATACTTTTTTATTAGGTTTTGCCGAGGGTTAAAACAAATTTTCTTATGATATTTATAGCATATAGATTCAATATTTATCTTCAAATATATCAACAAAATTTGTGGTATTAAAATAACATTGAACCGCATAACCTAACCTATAGAAAATGTTAATGAAATACAGTACTAGGCCATGTTGGTAGCCTTCCTTCCCCAGACAGTGATACGCCTTCCAACAGTTGATGATGGTGGTCCCCGGCAGAATCTTCTCCTTGATGATGGCCAGCAGTGTGTCGGAGGTACGATCCTCAACAGGCACCATGAAGAAGGTTCTGGATTGCCTACATGGTACTTCCGTCGACCAAACTTGCTCTTATCAATCTCCACAATCGAGCCAGGACCTCCCAGTTGTGCAGATGTTTCAATGCACCACTCTATAAGTACTTCACGACAGAAACTGCTCCAGTCATTGATGGTATGTTGACTGAAGGCCAGCTCTGAAGTAGCTGAGAGGTAAGAAAATCCATCTCTCAAGTACATGTTGACAAATGTCAGTACCTTATAGAGTGGCAAATGGATGTTATCAAAAAAGTATGAGCAAAAACACTCTGGGCCCATCCACATTTGCGCCTTTTCTGCTTCCTCACAGACGCCATCTTTTGGCACCTGAAAATTTTTCTTTTGAGGTCCAACACAGCAGTCTTACCACAGTTTTCACACGTCTTATTGTCCAAAATGAGGCCATGATTAACACACAATTGAAATAGAGCATCACGGTCTTGGCAGTATTTAAAAAAAAAAAAAAGTAAAGTCCCCATATCACATTCAAGACATGCCGCCATGATGCTACAATCTGTCAGTGTCAGCTGCACACATGGACAGGTGTTGAGTGAGTGTGTGTGTGTGGGGGAGGGGGGAGGGCTGAGGATATGTCCCTATATAATGGGCGAAATTGGCCTTTTTGACATGGAAAAGACCCTGTAATGCAAGCCCTAAGGGTCTCTTTACGGTTATATATTGAAGAAAGATAGCCATACTCGAGAAATACCGGCCAAAATATCCCTAAATGTGAGGAAAACTTACCTTGCATGAAACCTTCCAGGAGGTTGTGTTTGAAACTGACGTCACAGTCCACAGGCGAAGTGCATTGTGGGTACAAGTTAAAATGTACATTGTTACAAATCGATATCCTAAAAACTATTTGTAGAGAAATGAGAAAGTAATACATTCAGACAGTATGTAAAACACTGGAAGAGACAATTGATTGGCTAATGAACATCCGGGAATTTGTGGCAGGAGCCTAGCATGTAAACAAAGTGTTGTGGACTGGACTGGACTGGACTGGCTGGACAAAACTAGGGCCTAAACTCTGAAAATTGTATAGGGGGGGTGACAATGAAATTGACAAAATAAGAAAAGTATCCCTTATCCGCGCATCTGTAGGGTCCCTTGAGTATGGTAAGATCAACAACAACTAATTACCTAAGACAGGAATCCCGTAATCGAGGATTAGTAGTTGTGCAGTTAACCCCAAATATAGACGTTCCTCTTTATGATGGCATTAATTTTCACTATAAGACTACTCTTTCAACGACACCAATCCATCGCTGATATATATATATATATACAGCGTGTTTCCGAACTTTACCGACAAACTTTGTGGGTTAATTGATGGGGAGATCCGAAATATAAATGCCTAAGTAAAAATAATAACGTAAACGTATTATAAGAGAGGTACAGGACCTGCTAGCAGAAAATGCTGACAACACTGGTGTAAAATGATAAACAGAGGCTTTACCGTACTGGTTGTGACGAAGGCAACGCCGTAGCCAGGTGTCCGAACGGTTAACAAAACAGTACAGTATCTCAATCACGGGATTCCATCAGATCCGTAGGCTTCGAATTATTGAACCCGAGGCTGTGGGACAACTCCTAGCTCAATACTGTATGAACCCTACAATACCCAAACGGACCATCGGAACATGGATAGGCCTACGTATTCCATAATTTCAGTACTGTATTAGTAACGCTAAATCCTACGTTTTTTATGGATTATCGCTGGTGCATGAATCATACCAAAACAACGTAGAACTCAAGCTACAGACCTTCCTTCCCTCGATTACCCGAGAAAGGACAGGGATGTGGGGGGGAGGTGAGGGTGGGGTAGGGGGAGATTTGACGTGTTCGATCGTTCGTCCACAGGTTGTGGCTGTGTAGGCTATTCTGTTCACTTAAATAGGGCGTTGCCTTTATCACAGCCAGTAATGTCTCTGTTTAGCATTTCATACTAGCGAGTTTAGCATAGGATAAGCACAAAAGTACTAAGCTCCATTGGACAAATGTTTTCCTTTTCATATGTCTTCCATAATATAATTCATGCTAAGTATGATTTGTACTTTGCATTGACAGTTATTAACGACATCATATTCTTGTTTCAAGTTATGTAAACTCGTTGTTAGCAGTTTCTGCTAGCAGGTCCTGTACCTCTCTTATAATGCATTAACGTTATATTTTTAATTAGGCATGTATACTTAGATTCTGTTCATCTATTAACCCACAAAGTTTGTCGGTAAAGTTCAGAAACACGCTGTATATATACTGTATATATAAGGTGTCCAGGAGGAAGGATTGGAGGTGATTTAACTAACAGGGTGTAGCAAAAAAAAGAAAAAAATGCTATAGTATATTTTTTGTATTATTTTGTATGCTTTTGGTGCTTTAAGAGTGCAATCTTAAATTATGAACCACGGGATGTCCCTAGTCCACTTTTCGTACGGCTCCCAGGGTTTGCCTGGGTAGTTTGACTCAAATTTCCGGTATTGTGTGAGGTTTGCAGAGTATTATTTAAACGATATTAGAGTATTTGGCTCAAATGAACGGCAAATAGCTGACAGGATGAATTGAAACACCAGTTGAGGAGGAGCACTTTATTGAAAACGTTTCGAAGATAGCTTCTTCAGGTACTAACTGGTTAATGACCAGAAGATGCTAGCTGGGACATGTTGTCAAAGAAAGTGCTCATTCCCAAATGGTGTGGTAATTCGGTGTATTTTGTGTCGTGTCTTGTTTTTAATTTGACTTATTAGAAGCTAGAGCTGTAGTTTAAAGAAGCTATTACAATATGTCAATACTAGTGTTTGTATTTATGATACACACAATTTTTTTCCTACAGTAACTTGATATGTAGATATTTAATTATTTGTTATGGTATCGGTTACCCATGGTCCTTATCTTAATCTATGTTGATTCCTCGGAATATGATTATTGCAATAATTTCGTAAGCAATCTTCGCCCCCCTCTCTCTTTCTTAAATTTAAATGTGTAACAGTATGCTACCCAATTCTTATAATTTTTTTATTTGGCTAATATATATAAAACACGTTAATTTAATAAATAGTAAAATATTAGTATTCGTATTAAAATTAACCCATTGCCAAAACATTTGTGATACCATATTAGGGATCAAAGCACCCATTCTAATGTTACTTTAAATTCTTCTCCATAATAAGGGTTTGAATAACCAGTGAGTTCCATATAGCAGGTAATAATGTATGTGAAAGTACGAAGAATAACTGTAAGAACTTGTGTCACTTACGTGGATTGACCTCTCTACTGCCAAGCTAGAGGTTGGCAGACTGGGAGCGAAAGTGTCACCGTTTTTCCTTAGCCTCTCAACTTTCCATTCATAATTGTTATGGGGCACAGGGGCACAGGGCCCTGGGTGGGGCTTTGTTGTCCCGCGTGTTTCCGCAACCTGCTCAGCCCCTCGCCTGGGAGCGGCTCCGGTCACCTGGGCTTTCTTAGTGGTGACGCTGGGATGGTTCTGTGTGGGCGCTTGGTTATGACTTTGGCCTTGCTCAGAACCTTGGGGCTGTTCGGTCAGACAGCCTGGGAAACAACCAAAACAATAACAACTGTAAACCAATGACTATCTAAGGCTTTCATTGTATTTACATATATTTTGTTAATAAACAAACCGACACGTAACCCAATGACCATAAATTTCCCACAACTGCCATCGGTAGATAAGGGGACAAATATATGGAGAAGTACTTCAAGTACTTATTATAATAATAATGTATACACCACTATTGTCCAACACCATATGCACCACAGACACTTTAGACTTGCGGGCGCCTCTGGCACCCAGGCCTGTGGAGGCAGCAAGTCCTTCAGTTCACACCAGACTCTCACAGAACCAACTAGCGTCTCGGCGCTCCTGTACTCAACCCTAGCCAATAAAGGATTGAAGAGTACTGGTGTTATATCTCCATTCATCTTTATTATATGGCGCAGTGTATATCAGTATCTGAACCTACATGGAGAACCTGCACTACCTAGCTGAGGCTGCAGCGGCTGTGGAAGCCGGCTTGCCGCCATGCGGTCCCCACCCGGCTACATCTACCTCCCAACCGGTCGAGCCTTCATTACCCGATGCCCTGTCTCCATACCCATCCATCATCTACTTGAATGAAAGGATCGACGCCCTCCAATCGAGTATCGCCACCTTTCTACAGCATCACCAGGACCAGCAGCATCTACAACATCGCCCCGCGACAGCTCCACCACCGCCCCGCCAGGATCTCCAGCCCCACCAGCCTCTACAACATCAGCCCCAGGCCAGTAATGTTACCCACCAGGCTGACCCATCCTTTGCCTCACACCCCACCAGTGATACACTTATTCATCCCTCTACACAGACACCCACACCTCATACATCTCCCCATGTCTCAGTGCCCTACCATATGCCAGTTACCCATGTCTCAGTGCCCCACCATGTGCCAGTTATTCCCCACATGTCTTTATTACATAATATGAACATGACTAATCCCTTTACCCACCCTCTCAAGAGCGAACATCCCACACCCTCCCCAACTGACGGCCAGGCCCACACTGGTGTCGGTAGCGACGGTCGGTATTACGGCGGCCATTATGCCCCCCCTGGCTATCGTACGGCTGGCACCAACCCTCACGGCGCAGCCCCTTCTGCGCATGACATCATCATACCACCACCACCACCACCACCTCCACCTCCACCACCACCACCACCTCAAGTCCCTTCCTACCCAGCCCAGCCACGCCCCGCCCCGCCCCGCCGGGCTGCCCCTACGCGGCCCCAGGCCGCTTTACATATGCCGGGACACGCTCTACGCAAATTCTGGGCTGATTGGGAGGTCTACAAGCGGCTCGTCCTTCTACCACCTCACGAGGCTACCATCGAGCTCTACCAGACGTGCGACCCTGCCCTTCAGAGCGCCATATTTGCTCACAATCAGGCGTTCTCCTCATTGCCAGAAATCGACCTAGCAACTCTCATCACACAACTCGTCCACCGACAACGGAACCGCGCAGCCGCTCGCCACCACTTCCAGTCTCTTCTCCAACAACCTACTGAACAGATCCGGGACTACGTCACACGTATTACGGAGGCCACTTTGGACTGTGGCTTTACCTGCCCCTGCTGCCACACTGATGTCTCTGACGAGCACATACGGGACCAAGTGACTATCGGGATTAGTGATTCGTCCCTTCAGCAAGATGTTTTAACTAAAGACCGCACCCTACCTACCTTACAAGATGTTATCAACTACTGTGTGGGGTTCGAATCTGCGGCACTCGATCAGACGGCAATGCAACCGGGGGTACATGCTGTGAAATCACCATACCAGCGTCTCAAGAGTACTTACCCACGCCCCGCCCCTATCCAGCCCCCCGCCCAACCTACTCAGCCCCCGTCGCCCGCCCCACCACCTCCCCACGTCGGCCCCACTTCATCTCCCACACGTTGCTCCGGGTGTGGCCTATCTTCACATTCACAAGCCCAACGATCTTCGAAGTGTCCTGCATGGGGCAAGACCTGCACGGCGTGTAATAAACCTAACCACTTTGCCAAGGTTTGTAAATCCACCTCTTCCCAGTGCAGTGGGTGCGGCCTATCCACACACTCTCGAGCCGAACGCCCATCCAAATGCCCTGCTTGGGGCAAGACCTGCCCGTCGTGCAACAAACTCAACCACTACTCCACAGTTTGTCACTCCACGCCCTCACCTTCATCCGCGGCTGTTATCATTGGTACTATCAAACAGGCTGTTAACAAACCACCACCCGCACGGCTCCCCTCCTTGCCCATTACAATTTCTACTGCCATGTCGCCCCACTCTCACCCCACCAGCGTCACGGCCCACCCTGACACGGGTGCCCAAGTATCTGTGGCTGGTTTGCAATTACTACGGGCACTGGGCCTCCAACGCCACCACCTACAGCCTACACACCAACGGATCACGGCCGTGGGGGGTCACACTCTCCAGGTCCTGGGTTATGTGCCGACTACCATTACCGCCACTGACGTTGCCGGCACCCCCTACACTACTGATGATGATATTTTTATTATTCAGGCACAGTCACCGTTATTTATTAGCATTTCAGCTTGTAGGGCACTACATATCATCCCTCCCGACTTCCCCACACCTACCCCCTGCATGGCCGCCCACACAGCCCAACCACCACCCACCTTGACCAGGACCCCTCCACCACACCGGCCTACTTCCCTCCCCTTCCCACCTAACGACCTGCACCTGTCTGACCTTCGTGACTGGTTCTTGTCACAGTTTGCATCTTCAGCATTTAACACCACCAGCGGCCCACTCCCCACGATGTCTGGCCCTCCCATGCACATCCACATCAAGCCTGGCACATCTCCACGTGCCGTGCACACCCCTGCCCCTATACCACATCATTGGAAGGCCCAGGTCAAAGCAGATCTCGACAGGGATGTCGCACTGGGCATTATTGAGCCTGTCCCCATCGGTACCCCTACTACCTGGTGTTCTAGGATGGTGGTGGTCGCCAAGAAAACTGGACAACCCCGCCGTACAGTTGACCTGCAGGCACTCAACCACGCCTGCCTTCGGGAGACACATCACACCCCGAGCCCATTCAACTTGGCCCAATCCATCCCTGCAGGCACTCGTAAGACGGTCCTAGACGCCTGGAATGGATACCATGCTGTTCTACTCGACGAATCCAGCAGGGAGGCTACGACTTTTATCACAGAATTTGGGCGTTACAGGTATATCAGGGCCCCTCAAGGCTACTTGGCAGCTGGCGACGCCTATACCCGACGCTTCGACGCAATCATACAGGCTGTCCCTCGTAAGGTGAAGTGTGTCGACGACTCCCTTTTGTGGGACTCTTCAGTCGAGGAGGCATTTTGGCACACTTTTGATTACCTGGCCCTCTGTGCAACCAACGGTGTCACTTTCAACCCTGACAAGTTTACCTTCGCCGCCCCTTCAGTTGACTTTGCCGGACTCACCATCACAGACACTGGAATTAAGCCATGCACGTCCATGATTAAGGCCATCCGTGACTTTCCCACGCCCACAGACATCACGGGAGCCCGGTCGTGGTTTGGTCTCGTTGAACAGGTCGCCTGGGCCTTCAGCATCAAACCGGAAATGGCGCCCTTCCGGGAACTTGTGCAGTCCAAAACCCCCTTCCACTGGGATGAGGCACTCGACCGTACCTTTGCCACATCTAAGGACCACATCACACACCTGGTTGAGGAAGGGGTCTGCTCCTTCGAGATCGGCAGACCCACGTGCCTCGCCACAGACTGGAGCAAAACCGGCCTTGGCTTCCTCCTACTCCAACAACATTGTTCCTGCCCCACCGCATCTGCCCCCACCTGTTGCAAGGTCGGTTGGAAACTTATCTTCGCCGGCTCCCGTTTTACCACACCTGCGGAGTCCCACTACGCACCCGTCGAAGGCGAGGCTTTAGCAGTGGCTGACGCCCTTGACAGATGCAGAATGTTTGTCCTGGGCTGCCCTGACCTCGTCGTCGTCGTGGATCACAGACCTCTACTGCACATCCTTAACGACCGGTCCCTTGACAACATACCAAACCCTCGCCTGTTCAAAATTAAGGAACGTACCCTACGATACCAGTTCATCATTCAACATACGCCTGGCAAATGGCACCGCGGCCCTGACGCTGTCTCCCGCTACCCGACCAGGCCCTCCGCGGACGCCCATGATGTGCATAGTGCGGCCGCCAGTGAGCTCGATATCCACTCAGTTGCCTTGGCCTCCCTCACCATGCTCGCCGCCATACCTGACCCAGTTGTATCATGGTCTGACCTTAAATCTGCCGGCCAACAAGACAGCGAGTATACCTCCCTTCTTCAGACCATCCCCGAGGGCTTCCCGGACTCCAGAGAGGCGACCGCCCCACAACTACGACAGTTCTGGGGTGTTAGAGACCGCCTCACTTCCGTCGACGGGGTAGCCCTCATGGATCAACGACCAGTCATCCCCCATCATCTTCGGTCCAGAGTTCTCGAGGCCCTTCACTCAGCTCATCAGGGTATGACTGGCATGAAGGCCCGTGCACGTGCGAGTGTTTACTGGCCAGGTATTGACAAGGCCCTACGCAACTGCCTGGATACCTGCCACTACTGCCGCGCCCACGCCCCGTCCCAGCCGAAAGAGCCACTCATGTCATCTGA